>CAJYCQ010000016.1:0-98386 GCA_913698015.1 Oxypoda opaca
CATTCCGTGGCTACGACCACGGAATCCAGTCTATAATGTCATAAAAAGACTCTAAAATAAGCCTAATACTGCTTTATTTTTCTGGATGCCGTGATCAAGTCACGGCATGACACAGCCTTTTCTTTAACGTTCGTACACTAGTAGGTCAAGCCACGGTATGACACCATACTTGTAATAACCGTAATACGGTAAATTATGAGCCACGCAGCAATGCCTATATCAAATAAAAATTAAATGTACGGATAAAATATTATGGATAAAGCAACTCTTAAGAAAGATCTACAAGAACGTATGGAAAAAGCTTTAAAAGTTTTAGACCACGAACTTAAAGGGCTTAGAACGGGGCGAGCATCGGTTAATTTACTCGATAGCGTAGTCGTGGAAGCTTATGGCGATAGAATGCCCTTATCTCAAATATCAAGCTTGTCAACGCCTGATGCAAGAACAATTGCAGTACAAGTGTGGGATAAAGAAATGGTAAAGCCCATAGAGAAAGCAATTACTGAAGCTAATCTCGGTTTAACTCCTGCAGCCGACGGGCAATTAATTAGGTTAGCTATTCCAAGCTTAACGGAAGAACGCCGTAAAGAGCTGGCAAAGCTTGCTCATAAATACGGCGAAACTACTAAAATTTCTTTACGTAACATTCGCAGGGACGGAAATGAAGAATTAAAGAAATTGGAAAAAGATAACATCATTGCAAAAGACGAACACCATAATTTATCTGAAGAAGTACAGAAATTAACCGATGAATTTAGTAATAAGGTAGATACACAAGTAAAACAAAAAGAGCAGGAAATACTGACAGTTTGAGAGGGTATGTTTTAGTTATTGTGTCATACCGTGGCTTGTACTTGGTGTTGTTGTATGGCTCAAATTTTTGCAAAGCGTATGGTGTCATTCTAGTTCCTTGATCACGGCATCCAGTCTTTTTATTAAGGTTTTTTCTGGATACCGTGGTCAAGCCACGGTATGACATTGAAGCCATTTTTCGATCCATGCAACAAAGCCCCGCCTTTAGCTAGAATGACATCAAAAATTCTATCCACGCAAAAAATAAAACTAAGGGTATGTAAGTAAAATGATAACACAAGAAGAAGTGCAAAAAATAGCGAAGCTAGCAAGGCTAAAATGTGAAGGAGAAAAAATAGTCGAATTTACGGATCAGTTAAGTAAAATTATGGATATGATTGATATCTTAAATGAAATTGATTGTGAAGATGCTAAACCTTTAACCTCGGTTTGTGATATGACTGCTAGAACCAGAAAAGATGAAGTAACCTCTGCAGATATTTTAGATGAGTTATTTAATAATGTCCCGGGAGAGCAAGCGGAGCTTGCTCGTGAAATAAAATATTTTATTGTTCCAAAAGTCGTTGAGTAAATTATGTCAGAACTAACTAAATTAACCATAGCAAATGCTTTAAAAGGTTTAAAAAATAAAGAATTCTCAAGTCGAGAATTAGTTAATTCTCATATCAAGCAGATAGAAAAGCATAAAAATTTAAATGCTTATGTTACTGAAACTTTTGATATAGCTTTGCAGTCTGCTAAAATCGCCGATCAAAATTACGGTAAAAATGCAGTAAGACCGCTTGAAGGGATACCTATTGCCGTAAAGGATTTATTTTGTACTAAGGGCGTACGAACTACTGCTTGCTCTAAAATTCTTAGTAATTTTGTACCTAATTACGAATCTACCGTTACGCAAAATATTTTTGATAAAGGCGGGATCATGCTAGGTAAAACCAATATGGACGAGTTTGCTATGGGTTCCGCCAATATTAATAGTTATTTCGGTAATGTTATTAGCCCCTGGAAAGCTAAAGGTGACAATGCCGATTTAGTACCGGGCGGGTCATCAGGCGGATCGGCTGCGGCAGTGAGTGCATTCTTAGCTATGGCGGCTTTGGGTAGCGATACCGGCGGGTCGGTACGTCAACCTGCTAGTTTTACCGGTCTTGTAGGCTTTAAGCCGACTTACGGGCGTTGCTCAAGATACGGTATGGTTTCTTTTGCTAGTTCCCTTGATCAAGCCGGTATACTTACCAGAAGCGTTGAAGATAGTGCTTTGATGCTTGAGGCAATGATGGGATTTGATGAGAAAGATTCAACTTCAATTCAAGCTGAAGTGCCAAAATTAATTCCTGCTTGCGGTGCTTCTATCAAAAACATGAAAATAGGCGTGCCTTTGAACCTTACGGAAGATAATATAATAGAGCCGGATATTATGAAAATGTGGCATAATGCAATTGACTTATTAAAAAGTGAAGGTGCCGAGATTATTGATATCTCTCTGCCATATGCTAAATATGCCATTGCCGTTTATTATGTAATAGCGCCGGCCGAAGCCTCTTCAAATTTGGCAAGGTATGACGGAGTTAGATACGGTTTTAGAGTAGAAGAGAAAAATATGACCCTTGATCAAATGTATGAGATGACTAGGACAGCCGGATTTGGCGATGAAGTAAAACGCCGTATTATGATCGGGACATACGTACTTTCTTCGGCTTTTATGGATGCTTATTACTTGAAAGCTCAAAAAATACGCAGGTTAGTTCTTAATGATTTTAAAAATGCTTTTATGGATGTTGACGCTATCTTGCTACCTTCTACCCCGACGGAAGCCTTTAAAATCGGTGAAAAACAAGATAACCCTACTACTATGTATATAAATGACTTATTTACCATCCCTGCAAGCCTTGCCGGTTTATCGTGCGTTTCCGTTCCGGCTGCTTTATCAAGTAGAGGGCTGCCTTTAGGTATGCAAATAGTCGGCAAACATCTTGATGAATATAATATTTTAAAAATAGCTTCTGTCATTGAAAAAGGCATGAAAAATATCAATTTTACACCGGAAGGCTTTTAATTATGGCGTATAATAAACCTCTTACTAAACTCGCTGCGTTTCGGGAATTTGAAGGAGACACTCCACCTCGATCCGCAGCGTACTCTAGTGTACGTGAGGATTCGAGCCTAGGTGCGACGTACAAATTACCAGACGCAGTAGAGTTTAGTAAGAGGTTTATTGAAGGTAGTACAGGTAAATGGGAGTATGTAATCGGGCTTGAAATTCATGCTCAAATTTCTTCAGAGTCAAAACTTTTTTCCGGTAGCTCAACAAAATTTGCGGCAGCTCCTAATTCACAAGTTTCTTTTATTGATGCCGCAATGCCCGGGATGCTACCGGTATTAAATGAATATTGTGTGCATCAAGCAATTAAAACCGGTCTTGGGTTAAAAGCTCGTGTTAACCGTTATTTGGTATTTGATCGGAAAAATTATTTTTATGCCGATTTACCGCAAGGTTATCAAATTTCCCAATTTTATCATCCGATAGTGCAGGAGGGTAGCCTAGATATCGTAACCGAAGAGGGAGGGGCTAAAACTGTTAGAATTAATCGCCTGCATTTGGAGCAAGATGCCGGTAAGTCAATGCATGACCAGTCGCCTTATTATAGCTTCATCGATCTAAACAGGGCAGGGATCGGCTTAATGGAGATAGTAACCGAGCCGGATTTATCATCGCCTGACGAGGCAGCGGAGTTTGTTAAGAAGCTGAGAAGCTTATTGCGTTATATAGGTAGTTGCGACGGTGATATGGAAAAAGGGTCGATGCGATGCGATGCTAATATATCGGTAAGACGTAGCGGTGAGCCTTTAGGAACAAGATGCGAGATTAAAAATATTAATTCGATTCGTAATATTATTAGAGCTATCGAGTTTGAAGCGGTAAGGCAAGTAAAGTTAATTGAGAGCGGTGAGGCGGTAATTCAGGAAACAAGGTTATTTAATGCCGATATCGGCGAGACAAGAACGATGCGTTTAAAAGAAGAGTCGCATGATTATCGATATTTTCCCGATCCTGATTTGTTACCGGTTATTATATCGCAAGAATTAATAGATAAATTAGCTGCCGACTTACCGGAGCTTCCTGATGAAAAAATTGAGAAATATATCAACAAGTTCGGTTTAAGCAAATATGATGCGGAAGTAATCGTTGCCGACGAATCGGTAGCTAATTATTTTGAGATAGCTGCCAATTTATGTAGTCCTAAGATTCTTGTTAATTGGTTGACGAGTGAATTATTTGGGCAGTTAAATAAAGCTTCTATTAGCATCAAGGAGTGTAAAATTACGCCGGAGAATTTTGCTAAATTAATTAAATTAATAGAAGATGACGTTATTTCCGGAAAAATCGCCAAAACAGTTTTTGAAGTTATGTTTGCAAGCGGGCAGGCGGCGGAGAAAATAATAGAAGAACAAGGCTTAGTACAAGTATCGGATACAAATATACTTACTTCTATAATAGATGAAATATTAGCTGAAAATATGGACTCTGTTGAATCATATAGAAGCGGTAAAGATAAATTACTCGGTTTCTTTGTCGGTCAAGTGATGAAAAAAACAGAAGGAAAAGCAAATCCGTCACTGGTGAATCAGCTGTTGAAAGAGAAATTAAAAGGATGAGATCGTCTAGATGTTATTCTTGCCTATCCTATGTCTCACGGGGCGTTGTACGAACGTTTAAATTAAAGAGGTAAAATTCTGTCATTCCGTGGCTACGACCACGGAATCCAGTCTATAATGTCATAAAAAGGCTCTAAAATAAGTCTAATATGGCTTTATTTTTCTGGATGCCGTGATCAAGTCACGGCATGACACCATACGCTTTGCAAAAATTCGATCCACGCAACAACGCCACGCAGGAATGACATCAAAAATTCGCCTAGGCTTTATTATTTTTTTCTTCTTCTAATCGCATATGTACCTGCATAAGAATTTTTACAAACTCTATTAATCTTCTTGCCGCTTCGTGTGCTTCTACTTCTGGTAATTTGCCGTTATGCCTTTCCCTTATACCTTCAACGATTGACTCGTAAATTTCTTCATTACTACGTCCATCCGGTTTAGCTTGCCAAGCTTGTTCATACGTGGTTATATTGTCGCTTTTCATACTGATTCCTCAATTAATTTTTAGTTAAAATACTACTATAAATTGCTAAAGTAAAACGTTTTTTAATCTTAATTGCAAAATATCTGCTAATGGTTAGAGGTCACACGCAAAAACTTTGTTCACCTAGGTCACAAAACAGATTATTAATTATATTTTACCTTTCTTTTACAACTTAAATAACTTGACAATTTTACTTATTTCATTACTATTTACAGTTAAAGTTTATTGATATTTAGTCTCATTTAAATAAATTTATTTCATCGTAATATATTAAAGGTAAAAAAAATGACCGATAAAGAAGAAGAAACGATTTTTGTTGTAGAAGAAAAATCAGAGGAAGAAAGATTAGAAGAAGAGTATAGAGAAGAAAAAAGGCAAAGAAACGCCCGAGTTTGGAAAGACACCAAAGACATGTTTAAAATTATTATACCGGCTTTAATTGTTGTTATGATTCTTATGCGGATACTAAATAGTTATTTAATAGAAAGACACGCTAAAGAAATGGCATTAGAAGACCAACAAATAGAAGCTGAGTTAGATGCAGAAGAAGCGGCGGAAGCAGCAGAAAAAGCAGCGGAAAAGCTAAAATAATATTTTAAATTAGGGTATAAAATACTTTGTTGTGAAAATAAAGCATATAATATGCAGCTGGCGTCGTTGCGTGGATACCCCAAACGTCATTGTGAGCGACTGAAAGCATTGTTGCATGGCTCAAATTTTTGCAAAGCATACGGTGTCATGCCGTGACTTGATCACGGCATCCAGTCTTTTTATTAAGGTTTTTTCTGGATACCGTGGTCAAGCCACGGTATGACACCGTACTTGTAATAACCATAATACGGTGAATTATGATCCACGCAACAACGCCTATGCAGTTTCATAGAATTTAAATTACATTAATGTATCTTAAGTTTTGTATTTCATATTATTTAAAGGTTATTATTAAATTGTAAGGTTAAAAAAGCACTGCCCATTGTAATTTATTACTTTAAATTATTAATAGAAAATGTTATAAAGATTAATCTAATGAATTTAGGTTAATCTTTATGGAAGATATTAATTGCTGGGAAGAAAAGTTTGAGATGTGCGGTTATGCCGCAAAGCTACTAGATAAAATTACTTCTTTAAACAAATTAGTACAATATCCGATAGATCTTAAGGAGATTAAAAAGGGTATTTATTACGCTCGGAAATATCACGGTATACAAATGCGACAATCAGGCGACCCGTATTACTCCCATCCGATAGAAGTTGCTTATTTGTTAGCCGAGTTTACAGCAATTGAAGCCCCTAAACTTTTCATACCCAGTATGATAAATGCTGCTTTATTACACGATACGATAGAGGATACGCCGCTTACAGAAGACGATATTACAAGAATTTTCGATAAAAATATAGCAAACCATGTGGAGGGTTTAACTCGAGTTAAACCCTATGGAAAAATTAGTGTTGAGGAAAGTATAAATTTATTAATTCAGCAAAAACGCCATAATACAGCCCTTATAAAAATCTTTGATCGAGTGCATAATTTGCAGACTATCGAAGTTAAATCGTATGAAAAAATTCAAAAAATTATAGATGAAACTTTGAAAATATTTTTAGTTCTTGCTGTATACCTTAAACTTCCGACAATAGAAAAAGAGCTTAGTAGAATAAATAAATATTTACTTCAAAAATATACTCCAAAACCTCAAAATTCTATCCCTTATGGTAATAATTCCCAACTTCTATCTCTAATTTTTTAAAGTGATTCACTCCAAAGATATAGCCTACCGCAATAGGAAGCATTACAAATAACAATCCCCAATGATCATATAATTTTATTAAATATATCATTCCAAAAGAGGTAATAGCGTAAGTTAAAGCACGAGCCGTGGCATACATAAACGTACTATAAGTAAATCGTTTAAAAATCGGTAAGTGTTTAAAGAATATAGCCATAGCCGGAGTAACCCCAGGTGCAAATATCACAAGAAAGGATTGAATAAAAAGTAAATGTAACGGAGTTTTTACCCAAAATACTAATAGATAAGGACATATTAAAACAAATATGAGAAATATTGTTCCTGTTACCTTAAGGATTTTTAATGGATGTATTTTATAACTTAAATAAAGTAATACAAAAAATTTTGCTAACTCAATTAAAGATACGATAAAATTATGATTTATAACTTGCTCAGAATTGTAATTAAAAGAATTTTTTAAGATACTATTACAATGTACGTATACAAAATAAAAGCATATAGGCCAAGCACAATTTAATAAAAATAAAGCTAATGCTGTTTTTTTATTAACTTTTTCATTCCATATAGGATTATTTTCTAAAATTTTTGGATCTTTATCTGCATCAATCATAGCTTCTTGTAATCAACGCTTTGCATTAACAAATTCCGGTGTTTCCCTAAGGCGGGTTCGAGCAGCAGAACCAACTAAAGCAACTGCCGCTCCGATAATAAAAATTATCCGCCAATTAATTCCTACGGAAAGTACTAAAGAAGCTATTCCTAAAGCAGCACTTGTGCCAAATGTACCAAATCCTGCTATTAAAGATACAACAGGGTATTGTATCGGAGGAGAAGTAATTTCAGTTAAGTAAAGCTCTGCTCCTACTCTTTCCCCCATAGATGCCATACCTTGTATAATACGACATATAGTAAATAAAACAGCAGCAGTAAGACCAAAATCTGCATAAGTGGGTAGAACAGACATCATAAGGCAAGAAATTGCCATTAAAAAAGTTGTTATAATAACCGTGGTTTTTCGCCCAATATTATCACCTATCCAGCCAAATACTAAAGCACCGATCGGTCTAAAAACAAAAGTAGAGCAAAAAGAAAATGCCGTTAAAAGAGAAGTAGTATAAGGATCGCTTTCTGGAAAAAATAATACATTAAGCAATACTGCTAAATGAACATATAGCATTAGGTCAAAATACTCTAGAAAAGTACCTACTGATAACAACCCTAGAGCTTGTTTTTGTTCTTTTGTTAAACTTCGCTGTTCTATTTCATAGCCTAACATTTTCTTAACATTTTAAGTAAATGTAAAGAAATTATATTTTTTTCGTTGAAAGTCAATAAGAAATTTCACGTTATACGATAAAAAAATGAAGTGTGCTTAAACGCTTCATAATACTAAAATATTTGACAATAACCGATTGCAACTTCTCTAACGCTTTTTAAATTCTAAATGTGATTCGGAATGGTCCTGAATTGCTATAGTTACGCCGTGGCTTGATCGGCGTCCTTGCATGGCTTGAATTTTTGCAAGACCTTCGGTGTCATTCCGTGGTCGGAGCCACGGAATCCAGTTTTATAACGTCATAAAAAGGCTCTAAAATAAGTCTAATGTGGCTTTATTTTTCTGGATGCCGTGATCAAGTCACGGCATAACACAGCCTTTTCTTTAACGTTCGTACAACACATGGTCAAGCTACGGTATGACACCATTCCAGCCATTAAACCTCACTCAATAATCAAAAATATTAATGAATTTTAATCTTTTTATAAAAAAAAGCTTGGTAAATTTTAATCTTTTCTTATAATGCCTGCTAAAAGTGGCTAGCTCTCTCAAAGTTAGCTTGTAAAAAAATAATAACAGTGTTTATGAAAAAAAATTTACTAAATAAGTTCAGTTTATTTAAATATTTTTTACTAATTTGCGTTAGTATTACCACGCTAACTTTTGGAATGAATGAGGGGTTTGCACAAGCCGGCGATGACCTTGAGAGCTTCCTTAACCGCCAGCTAGACAACTC
The DNA here is from genome assembly GCA_913698015.1 of Oxypoda opaca. Lineage (NCBI taxonomy): Eukaryota > Metazoa > Arthropoda > Insecta > Coleoptera > Staphylinidae > Oxypoda > Oxypoda opaca. The sequence goes on from CAJYCQ010000016.1 coordinate 8,715, forward strand.
AAAAGCTACTCGGAAGAGAAGGGAAGCTCCATCAAGCTCTCCTATGCATACTAATCGAGAAAGAGACACACAATTGCCCACAACTAGCGAAAAGCCAAAAGCAAAAAAATGGTTTTCTAGAAAAAAAATACCTACAGAAGAAAAGCCTACAGAAGAAAAACCTGCCACTATCCCTAATGGCTTTTCATTAGCACAAGACCCCCCTAAGCAAGAAGGATATAAACTAAAAGACTTAATTTCCGACGTGCTAAAAAATAATAAGGAAATGGCAAATAACCCCCTATTAACACACCTTAATGAACAATGTATATTACAAGAGCGTAATGAAAGGTTTGACGAATACCTTAATAATAATGATGCTATCACTGCTTTAGGATATGCCGAAGATATAGGGTTATCTTCAGAGCTAAAAAAAACTGCAGTTGATAAAATTTTATCTGATCTAAATGATCAAAATATAAAACAAATATTATTTGTCGATAATCTTAAAGATGTAAGAATTTTGAATTTTATAAAACCTATTAATAAAGAAAACAGACCTATATTAGCTGCAATAACACAAAATGCTTCCGAAGAACAAAAAAATATATTTTTTGATCGAGTTGTGGATTATGTAGACAGGAATCTAATTACTTTAGAAACACAAGAACTTCACCCGGAAGCTAGAGCAATATTAACGCAACTCAAAGCTATTAATGATAAAAAAGGGCTCGAAAAGCTTTTATTAAGAAAAAGTAAAATAAAAGAAAAGTTACAAGGATATTATAAGAACAGTAAATATGGAAATATACCACAAAAGGTAATAGCAGAGATTAATAAAAAACTTAAAGCCGATTCTTTAACAACTAATGATTTAAATCAAAATGAAATAATTGCATTAATTAGCGGTTTTAATAAAACTTCTTTAGAAAAATCAATTAATGTTATTTTAATTCCACCCGAAATTATAAAAAAAGAAACCAAGAAAAAACTTTTACCTACTCCACCCCCGGTGCTTACAGGAGCAGCGTCGACAGGTACGACTCCGCCACCGCTGCCAAATGCACCGCCGCCTATTCATAATAATCATAACCTTAATATTAATGACCTTAAAAAGGATCATCCGAAACTGTATAAATTACGTGAAAAATTAGCAAAGCAAGGTAAGCATACACAGCAAAAGCCTTTATCAACAAAAGTAAATAATGCTGATGAAATAATTGAACCGCACAAAGAAACAGAAAACGGTAAAGTGTATAAAGCATATTTAACAGAGTCTAACAAAGTTTTTCCTACACCAGTTACGCAACAAATTGGAGCCGAAACAAATATAACAAATACTATACGGCAAATATTAACGGCTGGATATAAAGATAATTTTGGAGCAGAAAAACTTATTAGTTTATTCAGCGAAGGTAATCAGGATAGTAATCAGGCAACTGAGATTAAAATCAAAGCCACCGAGATATATAAGGAACTTTCAAAAGACCCGTATACTACTCCTATAATTAAAAGAACTAAAAAAGATGCCATACTTGACAAGCTTTTCCAAGAATCCTCAGATGAGGCAATGAAGCGTCTTCTATTGCCATCTAGTGGAATATCCAAATCTCAAAAAGCATTTGTTCAAACGATACAAATAAAAGAACAAAAAGAACAAGAATTAGCAAATTGTAAGGATAGATTAGAACAATTAAGATTTATAGCTGACAACTTCAGCGTTTTTGGCAACCAAAAATTAAATGATAATATAGAAGAATTAGTTAATGATCCTAATAAGTTAACTAATATCAATAAAGTGAATATTTTACTTGATAAAGACAAAATAATTACAAAACTAAAAAATATTGATTCCGTTTCCGATGAGCAAATAAATAATTTAAGAACTAACATAATAAAAACAATTGATCGTGAAACTATTAAAGCATTTGCATCAGATAATAGTATAAATTCCGCTGATTTTATTAGGGTGATACAATCTACGAAACCTGAAATATTAAGAGAATTTTTAGCAACTAAAGTTATTATCGAGGAAAATAAACCAGGTAATGCTCTTTCGCAAAATGTACCCTCTATAGCTAATTTTTCACAAGAAGAGGTAACTCAGTTATCTCAACGCATGACCATAGCGGGATTAATGAAATCTTTGGAGGAAATAGGTCAGGAAAATATAGTTGCACAACAACAAAGCAAGCAGCCGATTACTACCGGCAATGCTCCACCTCCACCACCTCCGCCGTCAATAATGACACCTTCGGAACTAGAGAATCTAAAACTAAAAGCTGCAGGAGTTAATGACGATTTGATAGAAAGAGCATTAAAACTTAAAGCAGGTAATAATAGAATACCCCCTAAGGCACCTACCACAACTAATGAATTTAATTCATATGTAGGGAAAAAATATTTTGAACGTATAAATACCGGTTCTTCAGCTGCTGCTAGTCCTTTTGTATTAAATATCAAGAGGAATGGTGTCGGCGAAGCATTGAACAATATAATATTAGAAAGTGTGCTAGAAATATATGCTAAGGAACCCTTCGATAAACTCAATGAGAGAGTGGGTGCGGGAGACCTTGAAGATGCATTCTCTACACTCTCACCGACTTTTATAGGACCTAAGACTGAACTCGGCGATGAAATATATAAGATTTATGAAGAAATAATAACTGAAACAGCAAAGGATACAGATTTTTTAAAAAGTTTAGCAAAGGACATTAAACCATTCACAGGTAATGAACTGTTAGATAAAGCTATTAAAACGCAAGCTGATGCAGCCGCTAAAGCGTTAGAAGAAGAAAAAGCCTTAGAATTAGTACCGGAGTTATTTGCACAAGCAGAAAAAGATTATGAAAAGCAACAAGAAGCACTAAAAGCTAACGCAGCGTTAGAACAACAAAGATTAGAGCAAGAAAGGATAAACGATGAAGATTTAGCACAACAAGCTAAATTAGCAAGAGAACAAAAAAAACTAGAAGCTGACGCAGCTGCTAAAGTATTAGAAGAAGAAAAAGCCTTAGAACTAGTACTGGAGTTATTTGCACAAGCAGAAAAAGATTATGAAAATCAACAAGAAGCACTAAAAGCTAAAGCTTTAGAACAAGAACAACTAAACGCTGACGCTAAAGCTATTGTGCAACCTCAAACTCAAGAAGAAGTGGTTGAAGAAATTACAACTACAGAATTAGTGCAAAATAACGATGAGGAAAATCATACTTCAGAAATTCTTACCGACGATGAATTAGACGTAAGTAAACAATCGCTAGACAATTCAATAATCAAAGAAGAGGAAAAAATTAATGATGAAAAAGAGCAGAATAATGATCAACAATTATCTCAAAACCTTGAGATATTAGAAGTAGATGGTTTAGTAAGTAAAGAAATTTCAGGAGTTAATCAACCGGAAGAAACAATTTTAGAAGAAGATAGGCGAGAAAATATTAAAGCAAAAATTCATTCTGCACATAATTATATTCGAGATATTATTAATAATCCCGCTATATTGGAGAGAGTAAAGTATTTTCTTTCCGCCGGTGCTGCTGCAGCCGGTGATGAGGATACAACTATCGAAAAAGGCATATGGATTAACGGTTTATACAGTATTAATAAACATGGGATATGGCAAGGTATACCCGGATATAAAGGTCGTATCGACGGTGTTACTATAGGTGCTGATACTGAATTTAACGACAATGATTTATTCGGAATTGCTTATAGTAATACGCACTCTAATCTAAAATATAATAAGAATTACGATAAAGTAAATATTGACGGGCATGCTTTTAGTTTGTACGGTTTAAAAGAAGTGAAAAAGAATTTTTCCCTACAAGCAGTAGCGACTATTTCGCATAACTATATTAAGAACAAAATTATCTATTCCGATAATCACATCACCGGAAAATATCGAAATACTAGCTTGAGCTTTGGAACATTGCTAAATTATAGACACCAAGTCAAGAGAGGTATGAATATTATACCTCATATCGGGCTTAGATACGGACATACAAAAGACGGGAGTTATAAGGAGCATGATATTGGTACTCAGCATTTAACGGTTGCCGGAAAATCACGACAATTATGGACCGGAATTATCGGCGGTAGAATATTATTCGCCCCGAAAAACATTTCTAACTCTATCACTTTAATACCCACTTTACACGGCTCTATCGAAAAGCATTTTAATAGCAAAAATACGGCAGTTAATACTACAATAACATGGAAAGATAAGAAGTTAGAGGAAATTATTACTTTACCGAAACAACCGAAAATCGGTTATAATATAGGAGCAGGTATAGTTGCTAAAAAAAGCAATATTACAATCTCCGTGGAGTATAATTGCCGTTTACATAAAAAATATCAAAGTCATCAAGGGATGGCTAAATTAAAAATTAACTTCTAATCCTGTGCAGCGTTGTTGCATGGCTCGAATTTTTGCAAAGCGTACGGTGTCATGCCGTGACTTGATCACGGCATCCAGTCTTTTTATTAAGGTTTTTTCTGGATACCGTGGTCAAGCCACGGTATGACATTGGAGTCATTTTTCGAGCCACGCAACAACGCCATCCTGTGCAGTAAAAAGGTAATAAAATGATAATTGATAAAACCACTTATAAAGCTACTGTTTTTGACAAGCGTGTTAGATTTTTAGTGTTACATTATACCCAAGGAAATTTTAAAAACTCTATTGAATCCTTGACAGGACATAACGTTAGCGTCCATTATTTAGTAAATGATCAAAACTCGGATCATATCTTTCAGCTAGTAGAAGAACGGGATAGAGCTTGGCATGCGGGAGTTAGTAGTTGGAAAGGACGCAATAATATTAACGACACTTCAATCGGTATTGAAATCGTTAATTTAGGCTTTACTCTAGATGAAAAAAACCACAAAACTTGGTATCCTTATCCTCCGGAGCAAATTAACAGCGTAATTAGCTTATGTAAACAAATTATTAATAATTACGATATTAAGCCTACGGATATTATAGCTCATTCCGACATTGCACCGAACAGAAAAGAAGACCCGGGACCTTTATTCCCTTGGAAACAACTTTACGATAACGGCATAGGTGCTTGGTATGATGAAGAAAAAATAAAATCTCTAATGCCGCATATAGATATTTCTAATATAAAAGCTATTCAAGAAAAATTTATAAAATACGGCTATGAGCTTACCCCTACCGGCATAATGGATTTACCAACAAAAGAAGTAGTAAGCTCTTTTCAAATGCATTTTCGTCCTAGCAATTTTTCGGGGGATTTAGATATTGAAACGGTCGCTATTTTGGAAGCTTTAATAGAAAAATATTGTGATGAATTAGATTTATATCCTATACAAAAAAATATTATTGATTTTTTCGGTAAAGGCAAGGATAGAGTACAAAATGAAAAAGTTGATATAGATAAGACTATTAGTATTGTGGTTATCGAAAATGATAAATACTAAAACGCAGCTCTTTTTAATCGGTCATTGATAGCGATGCCGATATTTACGGAAGGAATTGGAGCGATAGCAATTCTTGTTATATTATGACTTATAGCATAATTATCGAGCATTCTTAAATATGCATAAAGATTTGCCGCCGCCTCAGCCAAATCGCCGCTTATACTTAAATTCAACGAAAATTCACTTTGTAAATTACTACTGCCAAAATTCAAAGCTATTTCCCCATCTTCTAAATTTGTGGCATTTAATCTAATCGGCACTTTAGGCGAGTAATGTTTAGCCAGCATCCCCGGAGCTTTAACTTCCATTGTCGTATTAGCTTTAACAATTTTTATCCCTAATATTTTTTCTAACGTTTCCGAGGTAATAAACCCCTCTCTCAAAATTGTTGGCTGCTCTAAAGTCGTATCTATTATTGTTGATTCCAAACCATATTCAGATTGATAAGATTCAGGCGATAAAATAAAAACTTCCGGATTATCTAAAAAATGCTCTTGAACGTGCCGCTCGTTAGTCGGGCTAATATAATTGGAGGGGTTAGCACTCGGTGCTGCAATCGGTCTTCCTGCTTTTTCTATTAATTCTAGAGCTAACGGATGAGCAGGAATACGCAACGCTATAGTTTTAAGTCCCGCGGTAACCGCATGAGCTATATTAGCAGTATCTTTTAAAGGCACCACGATAGATAAAGCTCCCGGCCAGAATTTATTTGCTAGCAGATTCGCAATTTCATTAAACTCACCGATAGTTTTAGCTTGTTCTATATTTGCCACATGAACAATTAGCGGATTAATAGCCGGGCGGTTTTTTAGCCGAAAGATTTTTAAGCAAGCCTCTTCATTGGTAGCATCGGCACCGAGTCCGTAAACTGTTTCGGTCGGGAATGCGACCACTCCGCCCGATTTAATAAATCTCGCTGCTTTATTAATCATTGCGGAGTCACTTGAAGCAATTTCGATGTCATTCCCGCAAAAGCATTGTTACATAGATGTTTTAAAGCATGTTTTATGTCATTCCCGCGAAGGCGGGAATCCAGAAGATTATTTAAACAAATTAAATAGTAGATTTTATATACTTTTACTTGTTTTAAACTTTTTCTGGATTCCCGCCTTCGCGGGAATGACATAAAGGAATGCGGAAACGACATAAAGGAATGCAAGAATAACATACAAAGATGTAAAAATGACATTGAAAATTTGCTCATAAACAATCAAATTTTGCTACTTTATGAAATAAATCACATGTTGCTTGTAATAGTAATAAGCGATTATTGGCAATTTTAGGATCTTCATCGTTAACCATTACGTTATCGAAGAAATCGGCAATAGGCGTAAGTAGTGAAGCTAACAAACTTAAAGCTTTCGTAAAATCTTTATTATTCGCATTATTTGTGATTTGATCGGAAAGATTTGTTATTAAGCTAAATAATTCTTTTTCATATTTTGAATTAAAAATATTAATATCAATCTCGCCGCCTATTCTTTTATCCCCTAAAATATTACTCGCTCTTTTGTAAGCGGTTAATAATTCTTTTCCTTCATCGCTCACTAAAAATTTTTGTAAAGTATCAAGTTTTAGATTTATAACAACTAAATCATTTTCTGTTTTCAAGTCAAGAACGGCATTAATTAATAAACTGTCATATTGATTTTTGAAATAAAATTTTGCTCTTTCTTCAAAAAATGAATTTATTAAATCATTATCTCTATTAGATAAATCTTTATATAAACCAGCAGCGAAATTAATTAATTCTACAATATTTATTTGCAGTTTATTTTCTAATATTATCCTAATTATGCCGAGTGTTTGGCGTCTCAATGCGTAAGGATCGCCTGAACCGCTAGGAGCTTCACCCGCTAGCATCAATCCGACTAGGCTATCTAATTTATCGGCTATCGCTAGCAACGCCGCATTGCCGATGGGTACATTATCCGAAGGACCTTGTGGTTTATAATGATCTCTGATCGCCTCTGCTACTTCTTCGCCTAGCCCTTCATGCATCGCATAATAACAACCCATAATTCCTTGTAGCTCGGGGAACTCTCCGACCATTTCGCTAACTAAATCACTTTTGCAGAGTTTAGCAGCTAAATGCAGCGATTTATTTTGAGGAGCTAAGTAATAACAAATCTTTTCTAGCCTTGCCGTTTTTTGCTTTAAATTACCGAGCTTAGCATGAAATGTTACTCGCTCAACTTTCGATAATTGTGATGCCAAACTTTTAGACAAGTCTTGTTTATAAAAATATAAAGCATCGGCTAGCCTTGCCGCTAATACTTTTTCGTTACCTTTTACGACTAACTCAGAATCGCTAAATTTGCCGTTAGCTACAAATAAAAAATACGGTGCAAAATTTCCTTTACTATCAAACAAGCAAAAATATTTTTGATGAGTTCGCATTGAAGAAATTAATACTTCCCTAGGTAATTTTAGGAATTTCTCCGGTACTTTGCCAATCATCACAATAGGAAATTCCGCTAGCCCCGTGACTTCTTCAACTAGCCGCTCATCTTCCTTTAAGCTCAAATTATGTAAATTTGCTATTTCCTGCAAACCGACTTTGATAATTTCCTGTCGTTCCAATCTCTCTAAAACAACGTCATTTTCTAAAAGCTTACTTTTATATTCGGCAAAATTATTGATTGTTACCGCCTTATTGCCTTTAAGCCTGTGCGAGTAGGTAATATTGTTAGCCGTTAAATGACCGAATTTTAGCGGTAATATTTCACCGTCAAATATACATAATATATTGCGTAAGGGGCGAATCCATTTTATTTTATAATCCCCCCAATACATCGATTTCGACCAGCTATATCTATTAATAGCCGCAACTATAATTTCCGGTAAAACTTCTTTAATATCTTTTTCGGCTATTTGCTTAATGAAAAAATAATATAAATGATTATTTATTAGTTTAGTAGAAAGGTGTAATTTGTCTGTGTTATGTGCCTTGCAAAACCCTTGAATAGCTGTCTCGGGAGCTTCTACCGCCGGACCTTTAATTTCTATTTCCTGCGGCAAAATAGATTGCGGTAAATGAGTAACATGAACGGTAATTCTATGAGTCCCTGAAAATACTTGAGCTTTAGCAAATATTTCCTGCTCTTCAAAAATTTTTGTAAAGATATTTAAATATGCCTCTTCGGCAGTTTTTTGCATGAAAGCCGGTATTTCTTCACTAAAAAGCTCTAATAATAATTCACTCATATTCAATCCTTAACTCACACTAATTTAATATTCCCAAGACTTCGGTATTATTCTTGCGTCCCTTTATATCATTCCTGCACAGGGACGTTGTTGCATGGCTTGTGCTGATGTACTATTTGTACGTATAGCTTAGCTCGTTCTAAAATTTTAAGTCTATAGCTTAATAAACTTTGCTATAGCTATGAAAGATATCACGAGAAGATAAAAATAGAGCAGTGCCTAAGCTGTTGATTTTTGTGGATTCTTTGTACATGGTGCACCCTGAAGGATTCGAACCTCCGACCTACGGATTAGAAATCCGTTGCTCTATCCAGCTGAGCTAAGGGTGCTGGAATATTGCTAATCTTATAGCAGTTCAGCTTTTATTTTTCAAGCTTTCTTTGATGTGAACTTTCAAAAATAACTTGTCTCTTAACGTGTAGTGTATTAAAAATAAAAAAAATCGTTATTGTGAGGATATGCTAGCGTTGTTGCGTGGACCATAATTTACCGTATTATGGTTATTACAAGTATGGTGTCATACCGTGGCTTGACCACGGTATCCAGAAAAAACCTTAATAAAAAGACTGGATGCCGTGATCAAGTCACGGCATGACACCGTACACTTTGTAAAAATTCGAGCCATGCAACAACGCCTTAGCCGCCTAGCAATGACGATGCGAATAGTATATTGTAAATTATGTCAGAATATGTCAGAAATTTTTACCTATGATCCTTCATTAAAATCAGCATTTTTAAATCTTAAAGTTAAGGCTAGTGCGAAAGCTAATTCGGTTAATAATTTTATAGCCGTAAATGATAAGCTATATTTAAAATTATCAATTAAAGCGATTCCGGAAAAAGGTAAAGCCAACGTGGAAATTATTAGTTTTTTATCTAAAGAATGGCGTATTGAAAGGAGTAATTTGACAATTACAAAAGGTCAAACAAGCAATTTAAAGACTATATGGATAAAAAATATAGAGCCGGACTATTTAAATTCTTTTTTAAAGCACTATATAGAATAACAAGGTTATAAAGCTGTATAGTATTAATGTAAAGGTTTTCAAGATTAGGATTTTAATATGACACAAGAAAAAAAGAAATTTGATACCGAAGTCGGTAAAATTTTAAATTTAATGATTCATTCTCTTTATAGTAATAAAGAAATTTTTATAAGGGAATTAATTTCTAACTCTTCGGACGCTTGCGATAAACTAAGATATCTATCGCAAAGCAACGCTAGTTTGTTAGGTGACGATAATATTTTAAAAATCACCGTTAAAATCGATAAAGATACCGGGCAGATTATTATTCGTGATAACGGTATCGGAATGAATAAAGAGGACTTAATCGAGAATCTTGGAACTATCGCCAGATCCGGTACGGCAAATTTCCTCCACAATCTTTCCGGTGATGCTAAGAAAGATAATATGTTGATTGGGCAATTTGGCGTCGGGTTTTACTCCGGTTTTATGGTAGCTGACAAAATTACCGTTACTTCAAGAAAAGCCGGTGAAAGTAACGTTTATAGCTGGGAATCTGATGGGCTAGGGGAGTATATTATAGCGGATTCTGATAGAGAATTTACTAGAGGTACTGAGGTAATTTTGCATGTTAAAAAAGAAGAAGATAGTTACCTTGACCATTTCCGATTAAAACACATAGTTAAAAACTATTCCGACCATATAGCAGTACCGATATATTTCTTTGACGAAGCCGGTAATAACGAAATTCAGCTTAATTCCGCTTCGGCTTTGTGGACAAGACCGAAATCGGAAATCACTGAAGAACAATATAAAGAGTTTTATAAGACTTTATCTTACTCCCTAGATGAGCCTTGGCTTACTATGCATAATAAAAACGAAGGAGCAATAGAATTTACTAATTTGCTATTTATTCCGTCAACCAAAACCTACGATTTATTTCATCCGGATCGTAAAAGACGAGTTAAGTTATACATCAAAAGAGTGTTTATTTCTGATGAGAATATTGATTTAATTCCGTCATATTTAAGATTCTTACGGGGAGTAGTAGATTCAGAAGATTTACCGCTAAATATTAGCCGTGAATCGTTGCAGCATAATAGTACTCTTGAGAAAATTAAAAATGCTATTACTAAGCGAGTTCTTGGAGAACTTAAGAAAAAGAAAGAAACTTCTCCTGAAGAATATAGCAGTTTCTGGGCTAATTTCGGTGGAGCATTAAAGGAAGGGCTTTGTGAAGCAACTACCGATCATGAAAAATTATTAGAAGTATGCATATTTAGAAGTGCTTTGCATAATAAAATGATTAGTTTAGACGAATATATCGCAAATTTTAAAGAAGGACAGAATACAATATATTACCTTAGCGGCGATAACCCTGAAAAATTACTTTCAAGCCCGCAAATTGAAGGTTTGTTAAGTAAAAATATCGATGTTTTACTCTTCACCGATACCGTCGATGATTTTTGGGTGAATGTTAATAATAACTATAAAGATTATGCTATTAAATCGGCTACTAGAAGTGATATAGATATCGAAAAAACAATAGGAACTGCTGAAGAAGAAAAAGATACCAAAAAATCTGATGATGAATATCAAGAATTAACTAATTATTTCAAAGAAATATTAGGGGATTTAGTAAAAGAAGTAAGAATTTCAAGAAAACTTACCTCAAGCCCTGCATGCCTTGCCGTTAGTGAGGCTGCTATGGATATACGCATGGAGAGGTTTTTAATTGAACAAAAGCAAATTCTTGCTTCTTCAGCAAAGATTTTGGAATTAAATCCTAAAAACAAAATAATAGAAAAAATCTTTAATGATTTAAAAGTGAGTAATAAAAATAACGAAGAGCTAGTTAGGCTAATATTCGATCAGGCTTGTATTTTAGAAGGCGAACCGGTAGCGGATAGTGGGGCTTTTTCAAAAAGGCTTAACGATATGCTGCAAAAGGCTATATTAAGTGAATAGGTTAGAGCGTATTTTATGTTATTCCCGCGTGGCATTGTTGCGTATCAGAAGCGTTGCAAAAAACAACGCCTTCGTGGTTTCGCAATGACGGATTTTTATTAATTCTCGAGCCATACCAACAATGCCACCGATACCCTCAATGACCCTGATTTTTTGCTTTCCTACTTAACCAATTCTGTAAATAAGACTCAGCAAGCTTAGCATCTTCAATCACTATAACATTCTCGGCATTTCTCGTATCAGCCGATACGGTAAAATTAAACGAGCCGGTAATGACTTTTTGTTTATCGATAATTATCACTTTATTATGAGCAATGCCGGGTACTTTATCTATGCCGACATCAATTTTTGCTCTTTGTAATTCATGTATTTTAGAAAATTTTTGCTTCAAATTGCTTCGATCGAGTAATATCCTGACTTTAACTCCTCTAGCTTGTGCCTTAATTAAAGCGTTGGTAATTAAAGGGTCACTCATACCGTATGCCTGCATATAAATAGAGCTTTGTGCTTTATCAATTTCATTCGCTATAAATTTAGTGCAGCCGGAGGGGGGCGTAAAGCAGGTATTGACTTTACTTTTTGAAATTTGTGATATTTTATAGTTTAGCGGTTTTTCATTACTTGGTTCTTGGGAATCACCGAGTGAAGTCGGCTTAACTATATTACCGGATGGAGAAAAATTAACTTGAAATAAATCGGTAAAATAATTAGGATTTTCTAAGTAAGAACCAAGAGCAATTCCTAAAATAAAGATAATTACTATTTCCGTAATTTTTCGAATATAATTCTTTTTTTTCATTAGGTTTTATAAATAATTATATTTTCCACAAAACATAGTGTATGTAAGTAAAAGTGTACTCTATGTCATTCCCGCGAAGGCGGGAATCCAGAAAAATTATAGTTATTACTTCATTTATTTCAGTATCTATTACAAAAAGATGCGGCAAACTTGTTCAGCATGACAAAGAAAAGTCTGGATTCCCGCCTCCGCGGGAATGACATAGGAGGCGAATCCAGAAAAATTCGCTTGTATCAAGCTTTATGAATGACGCTGTACTTTATTCCTTACGTAACTACCGGGGGCTTCTTCAATGGTTGTTAGGTTTTTATAATCTATCGATTTTTTAAGCTCTATATTATTATTTTTTTGTAACCAATCAAGCCAATAGATCCACCAAGATCCTTTATGTTCTTTAGCTGTCATAAACCAGTCTTCGCTGCTAAGCAATAAATCATCATGAGTACGATAATTATATTTAGATGTTGCCGGAGGGTTAACTATTCCTGCTATATGCCCTGAATCCGTTAAGCAGAAAACTTTATTGCCGTTTAGTAACTTCATTCCTTCATATACCGAACGCCAAGGAGCTATATGATCATCTTTTGCGGCAATACAAAAAGAATTGCAATCGATATTGCTTAAATCTATAGGCATGCCTAGTAACGACAAAGCATTCGGTTCTTTTAGTAAATTGTTAAGATACATATTGCGTAAATAATAGCTGTGCATTTTTGCCGGCAGATTAGTATGGTCGGCATTCCAATATAATAAGTCAAACGGCATCGGGTTTTTTCCAAGCAAATAATTATTTACGAAGAATGACCAAACTAAATCATTAGCCCGCAGTAAACTAAAGCTATTCGATAAATATCGCCCGTCAAAATAACCTTTTTGCTTCATATCTTCTTCGATATGCCCTATTGTCGATTCGTTAATAAATACGCTGACTTCGCCTGGGTGAGTATAATCCAAAAGAGTAGTAAGGAAGGTAGCACTATTAACGCAATCCAATTTTTTTGATTTTAAATAGCTAAGCAAAATAGCTAAAAAAGTTCCGCCGATACAATAGCCGACAAAGTTAATTTTCTTATAGCCGAGACTCATTACATATTCACAAGGAGCAAGTAAGCCGTCCTTTAAATAATCTTCAAAAGTTTTTTCCGACATATCACTATCCGGATTAACCCAAGAAACAAGGAATACTTGAAAATTATTTTCTACTAAATATGATATTAATGAATTATGAGCAGATAAATCGAGTATATAATATTTATTGATACAGGGCGGAATAATAAATAACGGTACTGAATGAGTTTGAGCTTTCGGCTCATAACAAATAAGCTGCATTAAATCATTTTGAAAAACAATTTTCCCTTTTGTCACAGCAATATTTTTTCCTAACTGGAAAGCTGATTTATCAGTAGTATTGATATTTAATAAGTCACCGGAATTTTTGATATCTTTCAGAAAATTCTCAAGACCTTGGACAAGATTTTGTCCGCCGCTTTCCAAAGTTTCACGTAAAACCTTAGGGTTACAAAAAGCAAAATTTGATGGGGAAAATGCATCGATAAACTGCTTTGTTATAAATTCTAAATGTTGTTGTAAATTAGGTGATAATTCATATTGCCGGATATTTTTTTGTATACATTCTGAAGACATTAAATAAAATTGTTTAACGAAATCAAAATAAGCATTATCTTGCCAAGAGGAATCTTTAAACCTTTTATCTTTATTATCAGGAGAAAATATAGGTTTTGCCGTGCTACCGACAAATTTTGCACAAGCATTAGAGGTAAGTTCTCTAAATTTCTCTACATACTCAATATTAACCTTACAAAATTTTTCCGGATTTGCCCAAAATTGCTCAACCATACTGGTGAATATTACCCTGTTTCGGTCACTATCGACTAAGCTACTCGGTATCATACTACCTTTCCCCTGCATTAACTGAAGAAGAACCTCTTGATATTTATCATTAATTTCTTTTAGATTATTGATTATTTGCTCGCTAGGAATGTTATGCATATATTTGGTTTTGTTTTATATTTATGTTAAGTGTGTAGATTGTCATTACTAGAAGGTATCGGCGTTGTTGCATGGCTCGAATTTTTGCAAAGCGTTCGGTGTCATTCTAGTTCCTTGATCACGGCATCCAGTCTTTTTATTAAGGTTTTTTCTGGATACCGTGGTCAAGCCACGGTATGACATTGGAGTCATTTCTCGAGCCATGCAACAACGCTCCTTGCAATGACGTTTTGGCAATTAACCCTACAAGTTTAAACTATCCCACATACTATTAACCTTGTCGATAACTTCTTGAGTCATCTCTATTTTTTCACCCCATTTTCTATTAGTCTCCGGGGATATTTTGTTAGTTGCGTCTATTCCCATCTTACTACCGAGACCGGACACGGGCGATGCGAAGTCTAAATAATCTATCGGCGAATTATCGATAAAAGTGGTATCTCGTGCCGGATCGCTTCGAGTAGCAATAGCCCAAATTACTTCTTGCCAGTTGCGAATATTAATATCCTCATCGACGACGATAATAAATTTACTATACATAAATTGCCGTAAATATGACCAAATTCCCAGCATTATTCTTTTTGCCTGACCTGGATAGGATTTTCGTATTGAAACAACGGCTACTCTATATGAACAACCTTCCGGAGGCAGCCAGAAATCAACAATTTCAGGAAATTGTTGTTGAATTAGCGGGATGAAAATTTCATTCAACGCTTCACCGAGTATTGAAGGTTCGTCAGGCGGTTTACCGGTATAAGTGCTTAAATATATAGGGTTCTTTTTCATAGTAATAGTTTTTACAGTAAATACCGGAAAATCTTCGATATCGTTATAATAACCGGTATGATCGCCAAACGGTCCTTCCGGTAAATACTCGTCTAGGCTTACATAACCTTCAATAACAATTTCACTATGAGCAGGTACTTTCAAAGCAATATTTTTACAATTTACCAATTCTATTTTTTGATTGCCGAGCAAACCGGCAAAATTATATTCAGAAATATTTTCCGGTAGCGGCATAACGGCAGCTAGCGTTACTGCAGGATTTGCCCCTATAACTATCGCAGCAGGAAACGGTTCTTTTTTGCTCTTTTTCCAACGTTTATGATGTTCTGCTCCACCTCGAAGCTTTAGCCAACGCATTAATAGCTTATTAGGAGCTATTACTTGCATCCGATATATACCGAGATTATAATTATCTACTTTATCTTCACTAGGTCCTTTAGTTACCACAATCGACCAAGTAATTAAAGGTGAAGCGTCAAGAGGCCAACATTTTTGAATCGGCAATATATTAATATCCGGCTGCTCAATAACGATTTCTTGACATTCGGCTTTTGAAACAGTTTTTGGCGACATAGCAAATATTCGCTTAGCTAGCGGTAGCATCGAAAAGGTTTCTTTAAGAGATGCAGGAGGTTCGGGTTGTTTGAGGAATGCTAATAATTTGCCAAATTCTCTAAGTTCTGTAGGGGTGTTTAATTTTAGCCCCATGCTAATACGCTCTAAGCTAGCATATAGATTAGTTAAAACAGGAAAAGAGGACTTTGTGCCGTCACATTTTATGACATTTTCAAAAAGTAATGCCGGACCACCTTGTGCAAGTGACCTTCTGCTAATTTCCGTAATCTCTAAATCAGCTTGAACTTCGATAGATATACGTTTTAACTGACCGTTTTTTTCTAGAAATTCTAAAAATTGCGGTAAATCCCGAAAGCTCATAAAATACTCAAAAAGTTAGATGAGAAATATTCACAGAGCCTAATTGTTCACAGAACCTAAATTTTCTTTTAAAAATTCAGGAGCAAAATCAGCACCGTTAGGCCATGTTACAGTTTGGAGTTCTTGATCAAGTATTACTTTATTGAATATATTTTTATCTTTTAGCGGCTCAAAAATCAATCCTTTCAAATGTGGATATAAATCTATAATCCCGTTTGTACCGTCATCAAAAGATAATTTCAGAGAATAATCTTTAAGATATTTTACTTCTGTTACATGTAACATTTCTTACTCCAAGGGTGCTATAGGTTTTAGAGGCTCTCCATTTTGGGTTCGACGCCAATTTTCTAATAATTCTTCTTTATGTAAACTAAGCCATTCTATAACTAATTGTAAAGCTTTTTTAGGAAAATTCCCTTCAATTATAATACCTTCTATTGAAACTATTATTTCATAATCTCCATATTTAGCATGAAAATGAGGGGGATTATGGTCGTTCCAATACATCATAATTACAATACCAAAAAAACGACTAATTACAGGCATCAGAGACTATCTACATAATTTTAAAGTTATTAAAATATATTCTTAAGCTTTCATTACGTCAAGCTATGCTTTTATAGTGAATTCAGTTACGTAAAAATAAATATAACCCTATTACTATAGCAACAAATATATTAAGATAACAAGGAAAGATAAAACTTAAATCCTTAGAAGCAAAATTTTGAAGAGTGAAATGTAGAGAAGTAACGGCTAACACCGAAAGAGCCGCAAGTAAAATCGGCATTAATGTGGATTTTCTACTGTAAGGATATTTAAAAAAAACAGCCAAAGCTAAAAAAGTCAAGGCAAAATTATATAGCGGCCACAGCAATCTTTGATGCCCTTCAGCAATTAATTTAATTTTTTTCTGCGTCAGAAGTTCAGTATCCGGCTGTAATAATTCTTTAATATAATACTCGTTAATGTCTCGGTTATGTTTATTTCTTTCGTGAGCTAGAGGGTTATCGCTACTTAGCCTTACTATCAATGCATTAAATGACAATTGAGTTAAATTACCGTTATTGTCGTATATTTGTCTTATTCCTTTATCTAATTCAAATACCGGATCGTTATCATATATACTTAATGTACCTGATTCGGCAAATAATATAGAAGGATTTTCAAGATTTCGGCTATCGAAAACTATTAAGCCGGACATAACGTTATTAGCTAATTTTTTATCAATATAAATAGTAATGTCTTTTGATATTTTATTAAAAATTTTCTCCTCTATCATATTGGAAATATAGTTATTTTTTATAAAACTTAAGCGGGATTTTAAATTTATATAAGATAAAGGCATGGCAGTAGAAGATAGATAGTAAGCAAATAACGTTACTATAAGTGCAATATATAAAGCAGGTTTAGCTAACTGCAGGTTATTTACGCCCGAGGCTTGCAATATGATTAACTGCCTAGCTGTTTTTAAATCGTTATACGTATAAATAACGGCAATAACGGTTATTATCGGCAATAAAACAAATAATAAAGAAGGCAATACTAGGATTATCAAATTAAAAAAATCGGTAATTTTTATACCTTTATCAAAGAGATATAAAAGCTTTAATATTTGGGTGATCCATACCAAACTAGTTACCGAAAAAGTAACCGTGACAAGCAACGGAAAGATACTTCTTATAAAATATTTTTGATATAATAACATTGATAATTTATTGTAAATACAGTTTTATGTTATTTCTAAGCAGATATTCAAACGTCATTACGAGCGACCTAAGGCGTTGTTATGTGGCTCATAATTTACCGCATTATAATTATTACAAGTATGGTGTCATACCGTGGCTTGACCACGGTATCCAGAAAAAGCCTTAATAAAAAGACTGGATGCCGTGATCAAGTCACGGCATGACACCATACGCTTTGCAAAAATTTGAGCCATGCAACAAGGCCTGCCCTTGCATAGGAATGACATCGTGAAGCATATCCTAACTCACAAAATCAAAATCTTTGCCTGCTTCTATATATTCCCTAATTCGGCTCATTAGATTTTGAAAATATGTAAGATTATGCCAAGTCATGAGCATAGAGCCGAGTATTTCGCCGACCTTAACCAAATGATGCAAATAAGCTTTAGTATAATTTGTGCAAGCGGGGCAAGAGCAATCAATTTCTAAAGGCTCATTATCGTCGGCATATTTACTATTACGGATATTAACAGTACCGTATTTAGTGAAAGCTTGACCGTTCCGCCCCGATCTTGTCGGGATTACGCAATCAAACATATCTATACCCCTCTCAACCGCACCGATAATATCAAGAGGCTTACCCACTCCCATTAAATAGCGTGGTTTGTTTTGGGGCAACAAATCAGGGGCATAATCTAGCACTTTAAACATTAATTCCTGCCCTTCACCGACGGCAAGACCGCCGATAGCATAACCTTCAAAATCCAAATCTACTAAATCTTTTGCCGATTCTGCACGTAGTTCTTCATAAATTCCTCCTTGCATAATCCCAAATTGACCGTAGCCGTCGCGTTTTACAAAAGCTTCTCGTGATCTATACGCCCATCTAGTCGTTAATTGCATAGAGGTTTTGGCTTGCTCAAATGTTGCCGGATAAGGTGTGCATTCATCAAACGCCATTGTAATAGTGCTGCCGAGCAAATGCTGTATTTCGGTGGAACGTTCGGGGGTTAGCATATATTTATCACCGTTAATATGCGAGTTAAAAGCTACGCCTTCTTCAGAGATCTTACACAATTTCGCTAGAGACATTACTTGAAACCCGCCGGAATCGGTTAATATCGGCTTATCCCAGTTCATAAATTTATGAAGACCGCCAAGGCGAGCTATACGCTCGCTACTTGGTTGCAGCATTAAATGGTAAGTATTGCCTAGTATCACGTCTGCACCCGTTTCGGCTACTGACTCCGGCAGCATTGCCTTAACCGTTCCCCTGGTACCTACCGGCATAAAGGCAGGGGTACGAATCTCCCCGTGTGCAGTAGTAATAACGCCGCCCCTGGCTTTGTTATGTTGATGATTTAATTTAAACGAAAATTTTGACATTAATTGTGTATTTTATTTTTATTATTATAGTCGTCTAACGCATCATAAATTTCTTGCATATGTTTATGTGCTAGCCACACCGATTTATTACCGATAATATATAAATTATTTTTAGCTCTACTGATACCAACATTTAACACGTTCGGCTTATGAGTCATAATATTTCTTGCACCTTTATCGTCTGGATGTTGAGCTCCTAGCATCATAATAACGGTATCGGCTTCCTTACCTTGGAATGCGTGAATAGTACCGATATTTTCACTGCAAAATTTTTCCATCTCTTGTCCAATCTGAAGATTGATTGCAGCTTTGCCGAGTTCATTTTTTATATAAAGACTAAAATCTTTATATATTGTTATGATATAAATTTGACTTAGTAATTCAACAAAATTTTCTTTTTCTAAAACTAATTTTAGTAAATTTAATAATTTTTGAAATTCTGCTTTTGATTCGTATTGTTTATTTTCAGCTTCAGTATCTTCAACGTCTATCCACCTTGAATTTTTTAAAATTGCTTTAAGAGGAGAGACTACATTGGAAACGGCAGGAATCATTTTATTATCATAAGCGATGCTATTGCAGATATCAAACATTGGATTCTGACATCTTCTATGCACTAGCAGAGGAAAGCCGACAGTAACGCCACCATATTTAGTTTGATATAATGAATTACGATCTGCTAAATGTTGGACTGAAACTTCAGAAGGTGACCAATCTTTGTCAGAAACTTTGTATTTTTTACATAATTCTTTAATTAAATCTTGTTTTAAAACAGATATAGGCTCCGTTTGCATCGGGTCGCCAACCACTATTACATTTTTCGCTTTGTAGATGGCACTTGCTGCATATTGTGGTGGAGTTTGACCTGCTTCATCAATAATTAGCCATGAAAAATCGTTGTGATCGGCATATTTAAATACGTTATCAAAAGAATGAAAAGTTGTTGAAACTACCGGAACAACCATAAAAAAGTTTTGCCACGCCACACGCCAAGTTTCCGTTTTAGCATCAATTGATGATTTCATCACCACATCAGCAAAATATTTTAAACTATGCCAGAAATTATTAGCGTTAGCATTAATAAATATTTCATGAAGCGTTACTGCTTTAATAAATAACCTTGATCTTAATTCTTCAAATTCTCTATTAAAATATGGAATAGTTTTATGTAGACTACCATAGTTCGTATGGTAATTTTGCCAAAAATAATCATTTTCCAGCTTTTCAATATTAAAATTTTCTTTTCTTAAAAACTCTAAAGATTTAACTAATGACTCCTCTAACTCTTTAAGCTTTGTTGTTTTTTGCAATGTTGTTTGTTCTAATTCTTCAATTAATTCTTGTGCATCTTTAATTTTATTTTTTATTTCAATTTTATTTACTAATTTTTCACTTTTACGAGTAATTATTTTTTTCTTACATTGATTAAACTCTCTATATTTTGTAGCCTCAAAAGGTTTATTTTCTAAAGAAATTAAATTCATATCTTTAAAATCACATTCGATTTCTTCTAGTTGAGAATTAATATGTTCTAAACTAATATTTAGAATTTCAATTTCCCTATTTTGTTTTTTTATAAGTGCGGCAATATCTTTATTTTCAAATTTATTTAATATTTCTCTTCTTTTATTACTAATAGTAACGACATAATCGATATTTTGATAAATATCAGCAATTTTTTTATGTAATTCATTAAACTCAGTACAAGCTTTTGTCCATTCTGTATTAGTCTCTTCTAATGAATTGCAATATTTAGGTTTAAAATACTCCGGTGCTTTATCTACGCATTTATTGTTAGTTAGTAAATTAAAATATTGACAAAATGTATAAATTTCCTCTTCTGGATTTTTAGCAATATCTTTTTTTTGCCAAGTATCTTCGTCTTCTTGACTCCAAAATTTATTCATAAATTTTTGCTTATTACTAGCTTTACCAAGAATTGCAGCAAATATTCCCCAACTATCTTTTTTATAAAAAAGTTGTCTAAAAAAACCCAGCTCTTTATGATATATCTGATCTATTTTTGAATAAAGCGGCAGCTCTCCGGAAATATTTTCAACAGCATTATTATTAGATGAGGCAAGGATAATGCTATAACCTTGTAAAGAAGGCTTTAACGGCTTAATATTATGTTGAAAATTTGTCGGCTTATCAGAAAAATTTTCACTTTCAAATCCTTCAGCCGGAGTTTTAAGACTAGCGAGTTGTACTGCTCGAGTAACATAAATATTTGCTATTACATCAAATAATAATGTAGTCTTACCGGTTCCCGGAGGTCCATTAATTGCAAAAAGATTTTGATTAGTTTCAGTTTTATTAAATATTGAATTAATTGCCGCTGCTTGAAGTAATGCTAAAGAATTATTAGGCGATGAGGGCCAACGAGCAAATTGCATTTTGAGAGGGTCTAGCAAATCTTGCAAAATTTTTGGCTTCTCTGTAGACTCCTCTAGCACATCAAGAGAGTTTGGCTTATCACTTGTTCCCATATATTTTGCATAAGCGGAGTCATCAAAATATTTATCTGTTCGGGTACGTAAAAAATCTAGCTGCTTTAAAAAGAAGCTATTAAACATTTCTAAAGGAGCGTAATATATAAGATTTTTATGATCTTTTGCAGTTGTATTTTTTTTAAGTTTTTTTGATATTACTCTCTTAACACATATTTCGGTTTTCTCAAGTAAATATTTTTTATCAATATCTAATTTTTCAACTAAGCCATCAATCATAAGATTAACGCTTTCTAAATCAAATTTTCTACGTAACTCTAATTCTTTATCCGATTCTTTTGGTGCTATTGCATATTCTGATATTAAGTTATTTATTAAAATATTAGTATTATTTTCAAAATCTGCTAAATTTTCAAAATCTTTTTCTGAAAAATCCGGCTGTATAATTATACCAAGTGCATAGGCAGCAGTTGAAATTATCATTGATCCTTCTATATAATTCATATCTTCATCAAGAATTAAAGCGGCAATTGGGGTCATAATAGACCTTTCTTGATTTCTATGGTTTCGCAGCTTTTCTTCTTGAATATCAGATAACTTTATTATTTTTTTGATAATGTCAATTTCAGCAGTTGACCAATCTAAGTATCCAAGGTAAACATTCCAATATATAGATACTTCATATTTAGTAAGGTCAATACCTAAATTTTGTTTATTAATAACGTTTTTAAACGGATTATCTTTGAGTAGTAAAAGTGCATCATTATCGCTTAGTTTTTTACAGAATGTTCCGCCATTTCCCTTCTTATGTTTTTCTAACTCTTCATAATATTTATTTAAGTTTTCGTTTTTATTTGGCGTTAGAACTTCAATAATTTTCCAAACATCTAAAATGGATTTTACTTGTTCAGGAGATTGGTTGTACATAAGAATAGTATTAGATTAATTATAATAGTTAGTATTGTCATTGCGAAGAGGCATTAGCGTTGTTGCATGACTCGGATTTCTGCAAAGCGTACGGTGTCATACCGTGGCTTGACCACGGTATCCAGAAAAACCTTAATAAAAAGACTGGATGCCGTGATCAAGGAACTAGAATGACACCATACTCGCAATAACACGTTTATCAAACCGCTTCAACGCACATAGCCATGCCCAAGCCGCCGCCGATGCAAAGGGTAGCGAGTCCCTTTTTAGCGTTAATCCTTTTCATTTGATGAATCAGCGTAACTAAGACTCTTGCACCGCTTGCACCTATTGGATGACCTATTGCCACAGCCCCGCCATTCATATTGACTTTATCTACATCCCATTTCATTTCTTGATTAACATACACGCTTTGGGCGGCAAAAGCTTCATTCGCTTCGATAACATCCAAATCCTCTATGCTCCAACCTGCTTTTGCTAATGCTTTCCTTGAAGCGGGAACGGGAGCGGTACCCATAATGTTTGGATCGACACCGGCAGAGGCATAAGATACGATACGAACTAAAGGAGTCAAATTATGTTTCTTTAATGCTTCTTCGGAAACTACCATTAAACAAGCGGCACCATCATTAATAGAAGAAGCGTTACCCGCCGTTACTGTGCCGTTTTTATCGAAAGCCGGACGAAGCTTGCTTAAAATCTCCATAGTAGTATTCGGTCTAACTGTTTCGTCATGCTCAAAAATAATCGTATTTTTCTTGGTAACTACGTCTATCGGTAAAATTTCATTTTTAAATCTTCCTTCTAGTTGAGCAGCAGCTGCTTTTTGATGAGACTTTAAGGAAAATTCATCTTGCATTTCACGAGTAATATTAAATTGCTTGGCAATATTTTCAGTGGTGATACCCATGAAGCTGCCGGAAAATACATCGGTTAGCCCGTCATATTGCATTAAATCGATCATTTTAGCATCGCCGAATTTACAGCCTGCCCGTACATATGCACCGTGCAGCCCCAGCGACATATTTTCTTGCCCTCCCGCTATAACAATTTCATTATCTCCGGCAATAATGGAGCTAGCGGCAAGTGCTACCGTTTTAAGACCGGAACCGCATACTTTATTTACTGTAAAAGCGGTAACTTCTTTTGGAATACCGGCATGAATTAAAGATTGTCTAGCCGGATTCTGCCCGCTGCCACCCGTTATGACTTGACCGAGTATTACTTCACTTATAACAGCCGGATCAACTTTACTATCCTTTAGAATAGAGCTAATTATAGCTGCACCCAAATGAGGTGCGGAAATTGTTGCAAGACTGCCTAAAAAAGAACCGACGGCGGTTCTTTTTGCCTGTGTTATATAAACTGTGCGTGTAGTCATTTTTTATACTCCTTAAATAATTTATTTACTTATAACAAAAGTAGTAATAGGATAAACTTGTAACTTAAAAAATGTAAACTTTTAATTATGTATATTAATACTTTAACTGTTTCGTCTAAAGATCAAATATTACTCTCATCATCACACGATCTTAGCGGCTCTCTTGCAGATTATAATAAAAATACCAACCTTTCCTTGCAAGAAATTAGAAAACAGGTTTGGCAAGAAAATACTTTACGCTTTAGCACTAGAGAAGCTATAGGAGCAAAGAATAATCTTTAAAACAAAAGAATATACAAAAGTAAGAACTGGATACCGTGTACAAGCCACGGTATGACAAACTCTTCAAATTCATCGAGTATACTCCTCAAATAACTTAACTAATTTATCATTTATCAAATAACTAATATGTCCTCCTTCTACTTCTAGTAGTGTAGAATCTTTTAAAGATTGATGCAAAGATAAAATAGATGATTTCGGTACTATTTGATCGTTACTTGCAGCTACTATATATACGGGCTGATTAATTACCCTCGGATCAATTACTATATTGTTAATTTCCCACCTAAGATTTGCAAACATATTATCGTCTAATATATTCCGGATGATTTGATAATAAGTAGCTTTCGGCAAATTGTTACCCGACATTAACCAATTTTCTATTCTAAATACTAAATCTTGCTCTTCACTAGAGGTTAAAGAAAAAAATTTACCTAATTTAACGTTAAAGTGATTAGGAAATAAAAGAAAAAATAAAATTTGTATATGTATTTTAGGAATAATCGGTAAATTGTCTATATAATAATCTAAGGTGAAATAGTGATGAGCTTGGCGTATATAAAAAAAATGCGAAAAATCCCACGGCGTGGTAAGCAGAGTTAAGGTGTTTATACTATTTGGAACTAGCACGTTTGCAGCTATTGCAAGATTGCCGCCGATACAGTGACCTACTAAATTAATAGAGTTAATATTTCTCTTTTCTAACTTATTTATAACCTTGATTACTTGTCTTACATAATCATCTAGTGAATATTTAGGATTTGTAGCTTCCAGCCAATCAATTAAAAAAACCTCACCGCATTCTCTTAAATTATCAATAAAATTTTTATCACGACTTAAAAAAAGAATTTCGGGAGAGTTAAAAATAGACGGGATAACTAAAAATACTCTTGTGTCATTCCCGCGAAGGCGGGAATCCATCCTTAATTTGTCATGCTGACTTTGTTTTAATGGATTTCCCTCGTTGCTAGATTGATCTCGAGAGTGCGAAAATGACATTGCAGGATAATACAGCAATCTATAATATCTAGTGCGAATTATTTTTTTGCCAAGCTCTAAATATTTGCTACCTAAATTGTAAGCTTTTGAATAACTATTATACCGGTCAAAATATTCTTGAAATTTATCATTATCTAGCATTTTTTTAAATTCTTAATTTAAATTAGTAATTCTTGACAAAAAGCCTAATATGTTATATAAGTTTGGCACTTTTAAAACTATAGTCAAGTGATTTGAACTCGCTTCTTGTATGCAAATTCAACTGACTTGACTATTAACATGCAAAGTTAAGTATAAATATATTTAAATTAAGTTGATTTGATGTTATTTCCATGAGGCAGGAATATACTAAAATTTCGTCATTGCGAGGAGGTACGTAGTGCCGACGTGGCAATCTAGAAAAAATTAGCAGAGAATGCTATGAAAATTGTTATTTTCTAGATTGCCACGCTCCTTTCAGTCGCTCGCAATGACGATTCTGAATCCACACAGCAATGCTTTAGCTAGGAACGACATCGAGTTAAAACCTTGAAGTGCTTAAGTTTTTTTTTTGTCCCTAGGGCTTTATAATGCTAAGTACCTCGTCTTCATTTAGAAATAACTCCTTTAAAAGTAAATTTAGGGCTATGTTTTGGCCCGTGCATAATCATGAGCTAGGGAAATTTATCCCTATGAGTGCTTTAATGTTTTGCATTTTATTTAATCAAAATATCCTTCGAATTCTTAAAGATAGTATATTAATTTCTGAAATTAGTGCAGAAGTAGCAAGCTTTGCTAAAGTTTATTGCGTTACTCCCGCTGCCGCTATATTTGTTATTGCTTATGCTAAAATGGTTAATCATTTTACATTTGAAAAGATTTTTTACTATCTAAGTTTATTTTTTATCGGATTTTTTGTTGTTTTTGCTTTTATAATTTATCCTAATATTCATTTTTTTCATGCAAATCCCGATAATCTAACTCGCATGATGGAAGCACACCCTCATTTTAAATGGTATATAGCTTTAATAGGTAACTGGGCATATATAGTATATTATAGTCTTGCCGAGCTTTGGCCAAATATTTTTTACGTATTATTATTTTGGCAATTCGCTAATGAATTAACTACTACCGAAGAAGCAAAAAGATTCTACACGCTTTTTTCTTTATTTGGCAATTCTTCTTTGATATTGGTTGGCTTTCTGATGATGAATTTATCATCCGAGCAAACCATTATTAAATATTTTATTGATGTTTCGGACAATAAAATCACCCTTGTGCAAATATCGACTATTCTCGTAACCGTTGCGGCTATTGCTTCTTGCTTATTGGTAAGATTCATTACTAAAAATATATTTACTAACCCGACATTTTATGCCAAAGCCAAAAGCGGTAGGTCAACTAAGGACAGAATGGGATTAATAAAAAGTTTCAAATATATCGCAAAGTCAAGATATCTTTGGTTACTACTAATATGTTCGGCAGCTTTTGGGTTATCGATGAATTTAGTAGAAGCAGTCTGGAAAGCAAAAATTAAAGAACTCTACCCGACAGTAAATACTTTTGCCGAATTTAATAGTCTGTACATACTTTGGACAGGGGTTGCTATTATGGTCATGACAATTATCGGTAATAATATCATGCGTACGTATAACTGGTTTGCCGCAGCCGTGATTTCGCCGGTTATAATAATGATTACCGGCATATTATTTTTTATGTTGATAGTATTTGATCGACAAATATTATCGCTTTTTGAAGGAGCAATTTTAATGACCCCCCTTGCTCTTGCCGTATCCATTGGTGCAATACAAAATATTTTAGCTAAAGGCACTAAATACTCAATTTGGGATGCCTCAAGGGAGATGTTATATATCCCCCTTGATAAAGAGTTAAAAACCAAAGGGAAGGCTGCCGTCGACGTAATAAGTTCTAAGGTCGGAAAATCTTCAAGCGGGCTGGTACAATCAATGATCTTTACTATAATACCGACGGCAACTTTTAGCTCAATCTCCCCAATCTTAATGGTAATATTTACCTTTGTTTGTTTAGCGTGGATTTATGCGGTAAAGAAAATATATGTTGAATATCAAAAAATAGCTTAAATTCACCGCTCCTTAATGTCTTTATACTCCCGCAAAACATGACCGGTATAAAGCTGTCTTGGTCGACTGATTTTTTGCTCCGGGTCTTCATGCATTTCTTTCCACTGTGCCATCCAGCCAACAGTTCTAGCTATGGCAAAAAGTACGGTAAACATTTGTGAGGGAATACCCATAGCCTGATAAATAATACCTGAATAAAAATCAACATTCGGATATAATTTATGTTCAATAAAATATTGATCTTTAAGAGCAATACTTTCAAGCTCTATGGCAATTTGTAACAACGGATTATTTTTCAACTGCCCTAGCTCATTTAATACCTCTTTACAAGTTTCTTTAAGAACAGCCGCCCGTGGATCGTAATTTTTATATACTCGGTGACCGAAACCCATTAGCCTAAACGGATCGTTCTTATCTTTAGCTTTAGCAATAAATTTCGGAATATTTTCGGGCGTAGCAATCTCTTTCAGCATATTTATAACCGCTTCATTAGCCCCGCCATGTGCAGGTCCCCATAAAGAAGCAATGCCCGTACTGATGCAGGCAAAAGGGTTAGCACCCGACGAGCCGGCTAGCCGCACTGTTGAAGTAGAAGCATTTTGCTCATGGTCGGCATGCAGAATAAATATTTTATTAAGAGCGTTTTTTATTATTGGATTTACCTGATATTTTTCACATGGCGTTGCAAACATCATATATAAAAAATTTTCGGTAAAATCTAAATTATAATTAGGATAGATAAACGGTTGCCCAATCGAATATTTATAAGACATTGCGGCAATTGTCGGTATTTTGGCAATCATTCTAATAGCGGTTAGTTCATAATCGGCGTTTTTAACATTTAATAAATCGGGATAAAAAGCTGAAAGCGAACCGACTGCCGCAAGCATAATAGCCATCGGGTGAGCGGAACTGCAAAATGTCGGGAATAAATTCCTTAGCCGCTCATTAAGCAGAGAGTGATGAGTAATTTTTTTAGTGAAATTGTTATATTGCTCTTTATTGGGTAATTCTCCGTTAATTAATAAATAAGCTACTTCTAAAAACTCACTTTGTTCAGCTAAAGTTTTGATATCATAACCACGATGCCGGAGTATGCCAAGATCGCCGTCTATATAAGTTATAGTAGACTGACAAGAAGCGGTAGACATAAATCCCGGGTCGTAAGTAAAATAACCAGTTTCGGAGTAAATTTTACTAACGTCAATAACATCTTCTCCGATGCTGGCTTTTTTTATGGGTAACTTAAATATTTTATCTTTGATTTTTAATTCGACAAATTCTGAATCATTACTATTTTTGTTACTCATATCCACACCTTATACTTTTGCTATACCAAAAGTATAACCCTACTTTAAGGAAAGTAGAAATAAATTCTATTTTTTATAAAATTTTTTTTTCAAAATTTGTAATTTTATTCACAGAATCTAATCAGTACTGTAATTTATATTTTATAAATTCATTTAAAGCTTTTTTAACTATTCCATTTAAAGTATCCCCATGTTGTAAAGCATATAAGCTTGCTTCTTTATGTAGCTCAGGTTCAATTCTAACATTAAAACTACCTTTAAATGGCTTATCAGATGTTTTACCAAGTGTATTACAATCTTCTAAATAACTATCTACCGCTTCATGAAACGATAATATTAAAGATTTGCCATCAGAAGCCTCATAGCTTATCAAGTCTCTTATAAATTCTATTTTACCAAAAAATAACTCTTCTGAAGAATCAAAATGTACTGATCCTAGATAGCCTTTATAACTTATAAAATCATTTTTTATCATATTAATCCTTCTTCTTCTAATTTTTTAATTATTTGTTCAATTGAATAAAGCTTTACGATTGATTCGGGATGAGGTTTATGTAAGTTAATAATTAATCCTGTTTTCTTATTATAAAACTTTCTCCTAGAGCCACCGGTTTTCCCTCTTGTAATTTCTTCAAAATTTAAGTTACCGAATAATCTAGCTAATTCAGCCCACGTAAAATCTTTAGGTTTTGATTTTAATCTTTTAATAAGCTTATCTATTGAACTCAACTTAATATTCTTTCCAATTAAAACCCCAGTATAACATACTTATTAATACAAGTAACTAAAATTAGTTACAAATTTTATACTTTACGCTAAGTTCTTATTTGCAAGGTATTCTTTAATCTTCAGTAAATCATACCATGAGGTGCGTTTTTGCATAGGTTGCCGTAGTAAGTAAGCAGGGTGGAACATAGCAGTCGTTTGGATAGGAGCGGTTAAATATTTATTAGTGTAAAAATAATATTCCTGCCTAATTTTGGTAATACCGGCATTTTTCCCGAGCAAACTAGTTGCGGCAGTACTACCAACTAAAATAATTAATTTGGGGTTAATCAGTGCAATATGTTTCTCGACAAAGGGTCTGCAAATATCGACTTCCTCAAGAGTCGGCTGACGATTAGCGGGTGGACGCCAGAACACCGTATTAGTAATATAAGCGTTATCTTTTCGTGAAATTCCGATAGCCGACAACATATTATCAAGCAAATTCCCACTTTCACCGCAGAAAGGTATACCTTTCAAATCTTCATTACTTCCGGGTGCTTCACCTATCAACATAATAGCAGCTTTAGGATTGCCGTCACCGAATACCGTGTTATTAGCCAGCTTCTTTAACTCGCAGCCGTCAAAATTTAGTAGAGATTCTTTTAACTCTGCTATATTATTAGCTTTATCGGCAAGCGACCTTGCTAAAGTAATATTTGTAGTTTCTTGAGAAAAGTTTGACGTATTAACAACTACTACGCTTTTTTTCATAGGTTCAACTTTAGAATTTTCTAGTTCCGTTTGCTTTATTACTTTATTTATTTCTATTTCTTTTATTGACTCTGAGCAATAATATTCTATACCGATTGCTTGCAACCATTTAAGGTGGTCGGTTTTTTGTGTTAAATAATCCATTTTATGTTTTAATCTATAATTGCTATTATGATAAAATACCACGTACCGCCCGAGCTAAACGGCTTTAGACTTGACAAAGCCTTATCTACACTTCTTAATCAAGTCTCGAGGAGTCAAATTCAAAAAGCTATTAAAGCTTCTTGTGTGCAAGTTAATGAAGTAATTATTTCCGATTCTAACGTTCCGGTCAAGGAGAATGATGTTATATTATTTGCCTTTAAAGAACCGGAGCCGGTAACGATGAAAGCCGCTAATCTCAAGCTTGATATAGTTTATGAGGATGAGGATTTAATCGTAATCAACAAAGCCACCGGTATGACGGTACACCCGGGAGCCGGTCACTATCAAGATACGCTTGTTAATGCCTTATTATATCATTGCAAGATTTTATCCGATATCGGTTCGCCTGAAAGACCGGGCATAGTTCATCGCTTAGATAAGGACACTTCCGGTTTAATGGTGGTTGCTAAAAATAATTTTGCTCATATGACGCTTGCAAATCACATAGAGAAACGGCAAGTAGTACGGAAATATAAAGCATTAGTCTGGGGTGTAATTAACCCCTTAGAGGGAATAATTAAAAATAATATCGGTCGTAGTCGCATAGATCGACAAAAAATGACGATATTAAAATACGGAGGCAAAGAGGCTATCACTCATTATAAAACTATGGAGTTATTTTTTCATGGCTCTATCAGCATGGTTGAGTGCAAACTTAGCACGGGTAGAACTCATCAGATTAGAGTGCAGCTAAGCCACTTAAAACATTCGGTGGTCGGTGATCAATTATACGGCAATAACGATAGAAAAGTAAATTATAGCCCGCCGGAATTAAAGGCAAAACTAATTAATTTTAAACGCCAAGCTTTGCATTCGTGGTATTTAAGCTTTACCCACCCCGTGAGTGGTCAATTTATGGAATTTTCTAGCGACTTACCGCAAGATATACAAAATATAATCAATTGTCATTGATTTTGTTCTCAAGATAGTATAGACTAGTTTAATAAACTGGTGTATTAAGAGGTTATATATGCGAACTGTAGGAATGTTTAAAACAAAAACACATCTTCCGGAATTAATAAAAGACGTTGCAGCAGGCGAAGAGCTTTGCATAACTAATAGAGGAAAAGAAGTAGCTTTTATAATTCCTGTTAGTAAATATTATCAAAATAAATTTTCTAATGTATTTCAAGAATTTGTGAAGCTTAAAAAACGTGTCCCATTAGGTGATATAGATACTATTTTAGAAATGAAAAATTTAGGTAGAAAATGAATCTAGTGGTAGATTGCTCTTTTATTATGTCCTCTATTTTACCTGATGAACTTTTGATAAAGAGCAAAAATATTTATGACAAAATCATCGAAAATACATACACAGTATATGTTCCTGCTATATTTTATTTAGAATGTAATAATGTTCTTATCAATTCTTTAAAAAGACAAAGGATAGACAAAAATGGTTATGATGATTATATAAAATTGCTAAGTTTATTACCTATTAATGTCGATAAATTTTGTTCTACTTCGGAGGCTTTATATACTATAGCTAAACTAGCTACCGAACATAACCTAACTTCCTATGATGCTTGCTATCTTGAGCTAGCACTGCGACTAGAAGCAAATATTGTAACGCTAGATAAAAACCTAGCTGCAAGCTGTTGGCAAAACGGTATTAACTCAGTAATTTAACGTTTTATCTTTCATGCCATTCTCCATACAACAATGTCTTAATGAAGCAACCGATAAATTAAAGAAAATTGGCATTAACTCGCCCGAACTAGAAGCAAGAATTTTGCTGCAATATGCTATAGGCAAGCCGCTTGAATATCTACTCACGCACGGCGAAGAAATATTAACGGAATCTACGTTATCTATTTTTGAAGATTTTATAAATAGGCGTCTAAAATTCGAGCCAATAGCCTATATTAGCGGCGTTAAAGAATTTTATAGTCATGAATTTATCGTTAATAAGCATGTATTAATCCCACGTACGGATACGGAGTTATTAGTTGATGTTGTAGTAGAATTAGCAGTGTCACCCCGTGGCTTGACCACGGGGTCCAGAAAATCTTCCATAAAAAGACTGGATTCCGTGGTCAAGCCACGGAATGACAAACTCTTCAGCATTCTAGAACTCGGTACGGGTAGCGGTTGTATTGCTATCACCTTATTACTTGAACTTCCAAACAGTGCGGCAATTGCAACGGATATAAGCCTTGATGCCTTAGACATTGCTAAAAATAATGCTCTAAAACATAAAATAGATGACCGAATAAAAATAATTCATAGCGACTGGTTTGAAAATATAGAAGAACAGAAATTTGACTTTATTGTTAGCAATCCGCCTTATATTTCACAAGCAGAAACCGCCGATATGGCAGTTGAGACAATCAAGCATGAACCGCACCTTGCGTTATTTGCCGATCAAGAAGGGTTACAAGCTTATTATGCAATCGCTCGAGAATCTAAAAGATTTTTAAAGCCGAGCGGTAAGTTAATAATAGAAATCGGCTATCTTCAAGCAGAAAAGGTAAGCAAAATTTTTAATGACTATGGTTATATTATCGAGCATATTTATAAGGATTTACAAGGTTACTCACGGGTACTTGTAATATCTTGTATCTCTTTAAATCGCTCATATGCAAGGCGTATCGGTAAAAGCCTATCCTCCTTACAACAAAATTTACTAAAAAATGAATTACCGAATTATCTATTTTCTCTGGAAAAAATAAAATCCGAGAAACGTAAGATATCCCTGGAAATAGGCTTTGGTATGGGGGAGCATTTTATCCATCAGGCTAAAACTAATCCGGAGATGCTTTTTATCGGCGTAGAAGTATATTTAAACGGCGTAGCAAATGTTTTAAAGCTAGCTCAAGAGCAGAATGTGACAAATTTTTTACTTTGGTCAAATAATTTAGATTTTATATTATACAAATTACCTAATAAAATATTAGATGGAATCTATATTTTATTTCCCGATCCGTGGTCGAAAAATAAACAAAAAAAGAAACGTATTTTGAATCAGGAGCGGCTAAATATTTTACAAAGTAAATTAAAAACTAACGGCAGCTTTATATTTGCTTCCGATATTGAGGATTATTTTAATGAAACACTTAAGCTAATTCAGCAAAATCCTAATTTTCAAATTGTAAATAATAATGATTATTATCAACCTCACGATAATTATATAATTACCAAATATCACCAAAAAGCTATTAATGAAGGTAGAGCCGCAAAATTTATAAGAGCTATAGTCAAATGATTTTCTTTGCTATATGCAAGGCGTTATTCTTATAAATCTGTTCTACTACCCCGTCAAGCCCCATTAAAAAAGTATAGACTTTCAAATTTGGAAATTTTTCGTTAATTATTTCTCTTGCCTTATTTAAAATTTCTGCATGTGCTACTGTTTCTTTTTCAGGGGTTTCAAGATATTCTTCACCGATAAGAAGCTTATAAGCTCCGCATTCACGGTGATCAAGAAAAATAATTTGTTTAATATTATGTAATTTTTGTAAAATCTCAATAACATCTTCAATTGTTTTACCCCAATAAGGATATTGATTATTGACTAAAGCAAGGGAAGAACCCGGAAGCGATACTTCATCATAGTCATCTAGCAAATTTAATTTGTTCATAAAATCAACGGTCTCATCCCTTAACCGAAAGTCAACACAAGAAATAAGCAGGGTAGAAGCTTTATTAAGCACCTTAAGATGCTCGTTACTTACTTTTACTTTTAAAACTTTTTTGCCGGCGATAGCATCTTTATTATTGGCATAAAGATTGAAATTAGATAACATAATTAACCCTAAATTATATATTTTACAGCATAACCTCCATTTAAAAATATTTACTACACGCCTTAAAATAAGAATAACCGGTTATAATTGTTAAAAAAGCAGCAACCCATAAAATTATTTCTCCTAATAAATCTAAGTAAGCAATACCGGAGCCTTTTGAACCCAGTATTAATATCGACAAAGCAAACATCTGCAAAAATGTTTTCACCTTAGCAAGCCTTGATACCGGAACACTTACTTTAACTAAGGCTAAAAACTCCCGTAAACCGCTAACTAAAAATTCCCTAGCTAAAATTAGTAAGCAAGGTATTTCCCCTACCATATCTTTTTTTAATAACATTATAATAACGCAGCCGACTAATATTTTGTCTGCTACTGGATCGAACATCCTACCGAAATTTGAAACCAAATTAAATTTCCTAGCTATATATCCGTCAAAAAAATCGGTAATACTGGCTAAAATAAATAATACTGCCCCAAGCCTATGAGCAAAGGGATGCTCTAGATAAAAAGTCATTACAATAACCGGAATGACGGTAATTCTAGCTATCGTCAGATAATTCGGTAAATTTTCATCAATTTTCATTAATTAATAATTTTTATTTTTCATAAAAATATGTCCTTCTTGTTAAGGCTTTGGCATCGTTGCGTGGCTCATAGTTATCGTATTATGGTATTATAAGTACGGTGTCATACCGTGGCTTGACCACGGTATCCAGAAAAAGCCTTAATAAAAAGACTGGATGCCGTGATCAAGTCACGGCATGACAAAAACTGGATGGCTACGATGCTAAGGGGCACCTCGTCATGACGCTTAACTACTTATCCAGCCTATTAATATAATATTGCTGAATTATAGATAAAATATTATTCCAAGACCAATAAATTAATAGTCCTGCCGGAAAGCTGCTAAACATTACTAGAAAAATTAACGGCATAAACTTCATTACTTGAGCTTGAACGGGATCAGCCGGCTCAGGACTCATTCTTTGCTGCAAGAACATAGTTATAGCCATCAAAATAGGCCACGCTCCAATCATTAGGAAGCTAGGGGGGGAGAACGGTATTAAACCGAATAAATTAAAAATCGTGGTAGGGTCAGGGGCTGATAAATCCTTAATCCAACCGTAAAACGGTGCTTGCCGCATTTCGATAGTTACATATAATACTTTATATATCGAGAAAAATACCGGTATTTGCACAAGTATAGGTAAACATCCGGCTACCGGATTTACTTTTTCTTTTTTATATAATGCCATAATTTCTTGATTTAAGCGGACTTTATCCTCACTATATAAACCTTTTATACGTTCAATCTCCGGCTGTAAATTCTTCATTTTCTTCATTGAACGATATGATTTATTAGCCAAAGTAAACATTAACAGCTTAATAAGCACCGTCACGATTAATATACTAATACCGAAATTACCTACATAGCGGTAGAAAAAATTCATCGCATAGAAAACCGGTTTAGTGATAATATAAAACCAACCGAAATCAATAGCTCTATCAAAAAGTTTGATGTTATATTGCTTTTCATATTTATCAAGTAAATCAACTTTTTTTGCACCGGCAAAAAGTTTTTGAGCAATAGTAAAATTTTGTCCGGGCTGTACAATTTGCACGGGTGAAATAAAGTCTACCTGGAATCTCTCCACTTCTTGCTTGGCGGCATAATTAAAGTTAGAACTATATTGACTTATTTTATCCGGAATTAAAGAAGCAAGCCAATATTTATCGGTAATACCTATCCAGTCAACAATCGAGGTAGCAAATTTTTCGCTCTTCTTATCTTTAATAGTATCGTAAGAATATTCTTCAAGATTTCCGTTAATACAACCGATTGGACCTTGGTGTAATATATTAACGGCTTTTTCGGACGAAATATATTTACGGTTAATTAAGCCGTAAGATTGAACGGGAATATCCTTGTCACTGTTATTAACTATAGTTTGTTCTATATTAAATAAATAATTATCATCTAAGCTAATAGTAACTAAAAATTTAACATCATCCTCATTTACCCAAAATAAATTAATCGGGTTTGTTGGAGTAAGTAGATTACTATCGCTATGCCAAATAGTTTCGCTATTAGGCAAATCTACGGTTGATAAGTTACTCACCCAACCCATTTCAGCAAAGTAAGCATTTTCCGTGTTAGCAGGCGAAAATAGCACTACGTCAGGGCTATCTTTTGATAAATCTTGCTTGTATTTACGCAAAATTAAATCATCAAACCGAAGCCCTTTTAATGAAATAGAACCGATAAGCGAACTTGATTCTATTGTAATACGCTGCTCGGAATTTACCTCTTCAGCTTTAGACTCCGACTTTATTAAGCTTACTTGTTGTTTCTTTAAATTCTCTACTTTTTTGGTATATGCTTCTTGTTGCCTAAGCTTTTTTGCTTGCGGTGCCGTATAAAAATACTGCCAGCCGAAAATAATACTTAAGGACAATACAACCGCCGCTATAAGATTAATTATATTATGATTCATTATAAAGTCTTAATTTTTCAATATTTTAATAACATTGAGTTTTATAGGATTTATATAAAATAATCAAGTTTAAAGATTGTAGAGATATCATTTCTAGCTGCAACGGCACTGTTGTGTGGCTCGGTCTTCCCTTCGTCATTGCGAGGAGGTACGTAGTACCGACGTGGCAATCTAGGAAAAAATGACAAAAAGTGCTATGAAATTTATTATTTTCTGGATTGCCACGCTCCTTTCAGTCGCTCGCAATGACGTTTAGGGTATTCATGCAACAATGCTGGCTTGACCACGGCATGACACCGTACGCTTTGCAAAAATTCGAGCCATGCAACAACACCTATCTTACTATACTTATATTTTGGAATATTGTTAATTTAAATTCCGGTAATACAGAAATTAAATGTTCAAAAATATTACCCTGTACATTTTCATACCCGACCATACCTATCTCTTTAACAAAAATATATATCTCTATCGGTAAACCGTTAATTGTCGGAGCAAGCTGCCTTACTAAAAAAGTAAAACCTTCTTGATATACGGCAGGGTTATTTTTCAAATATTCTTGTATATATAATTTAAATAGTTTGAGATTAGTTAAGTCTTTATTTTCATTATCAAGATTAATATTATTAATTATGTTTTTTGAAAGATAAGGCGATTTTTTTAATTCTTTTAAAAAAGTAGCATCACAAAAATTAATAGTTGCCATATTAATATTAAGGATTCTTTGAACCCTCCTGGCACCCGCTTCACTGATTCCGCGGTAGTTCGTCACATTAGTATTTACGATATTATAAGTGGGAATCGTCGAGATAGATTGGTCAAAATTTCTGATACTTACCACGGAAATAGTAATTTTTTCAACAGTTCCTTCAACATCACCGACACGTATCCAGTCACCGATACTAATTATACCTTGACTAGTTAATTGTAGACTAGCGAGTAACCCTAAAACAGTATCTTTAAAGACAAATGTTAATAAAGCCGCCGCTGCACCTAAGCTTGTTAAAAACGTACCGAGAGAAATATTTAAAAGATAAGAAATAGTTACGATAATCGCTATAGCTATTACCATAATTTTTAATATTTGGAAATATAAGCTAAGTGGAGCGTTTTTAGAAACAATTTTAATTTTATGTTGATAAAGATCGGCAGTAGCATCAGTAATAGATAATAATAACATTGTTAAAGATATACTAGTATATAAGATTACTATGGTATCTTTAATACTGGTTAATGCGTGCGAACCAAAAGTAGTCGGCTTGAAAATATTACCCCAAAATATAAAATAAATTCCAAGTAAACTATGTAATAAATAGCGAAATATGGAATGTTTGCTTAATATTTTTTCATAATCATCATAATGATGTTTGGCCATGTAATTTTTAATAGGGGTAAAAATTAATTTTTGAATAAATAAAACTAAGGGAATAAGAGACAATAACATAATAATCAACATTATAATTTCAGCACTAAGTCTATTATATAAATCTATTAGATATTGCATATTTCCCCCGTTATTATTATGGTTATATATTTGGCGAACTTGAATGGCGTTGTCGTATGGCTCTAGAATTTGCCATATTATGGTTATTACAAGTACGGTGTCATACCGTGGCTTGACCACGGTATCCAGAAAAAAACCTTAATAAAAAGACTGGATGCCGTGATCAAGTCACGGCATGACACCGAGTGCTTTGTTTGCAAAAATTTGATTCACGCAACAACGCCTAGTTTAAACTAGAATAACACCGAACCATTTACAAAAAATACATTTTGACTAAAAATTTTATACTTATCAACAAAAATATTCTTTTATATGGTTTTCCCGAATATTGACCCTGTTATTTTTTCTATAGGACCGCTTGCCGTTTCTTGGTATTCACTTTCTTATGTTACGGGTATTTTGCTCGGTTGGTGGTATGCGAGTAAAATTATAGAAAAATTTAACCCTTCAATTACCAAAAAGAATTTGGAGGATTTTATTAGCTGGGCTATTATCGGCATAATAGTAGGGGGGCGTCTCGGTTATGTTTTATTATATAATCCACATAAATATTTAACAAACCCAATCGAGATTTTAAAAACCTATGAAGGCGGGATGTCCTTTCATGGCGGTACTATCGGGCTACTTATTGCTGCTTATTTTTTCTGTAAAAAGCATCATGTTAGATTTCTAAGCCTGACGGATATTTTAGCAACCGTTGCACCGATTGGGATATTTTTCGGTAGAATAGCCAATTTTATCAACGGCGAATTATACGGTCGTGTAACTAGCTCTTCTTTGGGAGTGATTTTTCCGAATAGTGATTTACAACTGCGTCATCCTAGCCAATTATATGAATCCCTTTTTGAAGGTTTGTTATTATTTCTTATTTTAGCATGCTTGGTATTTAAGTATAAGACTATTAAACGACTCGGTTTAAATTCCGGAATATTTTTAGTATTTTACTCTATTTTCCGAATAATTATCGAAACTTTTCGGGAACCTGATATACAAATCGGTTTTATTCTTGATACTCTAACGATGGGTCAAATTTTATCATTACCTATGCTGTTATTGGGTATATACTTAATTACACTGAAAATAACTTGCAAAACTTAAGTTTACTGTATATACTTGTTTATACAATAAACTACTAAATAATCATTATGCAGACTCAAATTCAAAAATGGGGCAATAGTTTAGGAATTAGAATCCCTAAATATTTAACTGGAAAGCTACATTTAAAACAAGGTACATTTGTTAATTTAGAAATAACTGGCAATCATTTAATTATTAGTGCTGAAATATCAGAATTAGATACATTACTAAATAATATTACCGATTCTAATCGTCATCATGCAGTATTAAATGACGATGATATTGTAGGCAATGAATTATGGTAACATATGTACCTGAAAGGGGAGATGTAGTATGGCTTGATTTTGAACCGCAAAAAGGCAGAGAGATTCAAAAGACACGGCCAGCTGTAGTTCTCAGCCCCTACAAATATAATCTTAAAAGTGGTCTTGCTTTATTTGCACCTATTACTAGCCAGATTAAAGGTTACCCATTTGAAGTAAAAATAGGTTTTGAGCAGATAAACGGAGCAGTATTATGCGATCAAGTTCGATCTATGGATTGGAAAGCACGCAAGGCGAATAAATTTCTGATATTAGATAAAACAGTTATAGACGAGATACTGTCTAAATTGAAATTATTGTTAAGTTAAAGCACAATGTCAGTTGAGTGGAAAATAAGACAACTTATTAAAGAAAGCGGTTATGTTAGCTGCGATCAATTAATGCGTGAGGTGCTTTCCTTAAACCCTTCTTCTTATTATCAACATAAGGATATTTTGGGCATTGAGGGAGATTTTATAACTGCTCCTGAAATTTCGCAGCTATTCGGTGAAATTATCGGCTTATGGTGTATAAAAGAATGGCAGAAAATTGGTTGCCCTTCAAGAATTAATCTAATTGAACTCGGTCCCGGTAGAGGACTGTTAATGCGTGATTTACTTCGTACTGCAAAATTAGTGCCGGAATTTTATCAAGCTCTGACGATAGAATTAATTGAAATTAACCCCAATTTTATTACCTGTCAGCAAACAAATTTACAAGATATTAATTTACCGATTAATCATCATACAACTATAAAAGACATAGTAAAAACCCCTTCTATAATCATAGCTAATGAATTCTTTGATACCATGCCGGTAAAACAATATATAAAAGTTAAAGAATTATGGTATGAGTCGGTACTTGTTATAGAACCGATAGATAATAAAATTAAATTTGATAAAATAGCCGTTAATAAAAATTTACAAGGTCATTTATTACAAACCCACTTAGAAGCAAATGACGGAGCAATAATAGAAGAATCTTATGAATCTATAAAAATTATGCAATTTATTAGCAATCACCTAAAAAAATTCAGCGGTAGCTGCTTAGTTATAGATTACGGTTATGATATAAATCCGAGTCGCAGAACTAGATACCAATATAACGCAACTATTCAAGCTATAAAAAATCATAAATATTATCCGCTTCTTGAGAGTTTAGGGTCAGCTGATCTTTCGGCACATGTTGATTTTTACGCCTTAAAAGCCGTAGCAAAAAATACCGGTTTAAATATATCTGAAACAATGTCACAACGGGATTTCCTAACTCAAAACGGTATTTTATTGCGTAGTAAAATATTGCAGGATAAAATCGCTCCTGCTCAAGCGGCAATAATAAAGCGGCAAGTGGATAGATTAATTTCGCCAAGCCAAATGGGCACATTATTTAAAGTGCTGCAGGTTAGCAGCAGTGATACAGGATAAAATTATGATTATACTCGGTATCGATCCGGCACTTACTAACCTCGGCTGGGGAGTGGTTCGTAAAGAAACGACAAAGCTAACATATATAAATAGCGGCGTGATAAAAACAAATAGCAAAGATGCCCTGCACATAAGACTTGCTTTTATTACCGCTTGTTTAGAAAAAGTAATATTAGAACATAAACCAAACGCCGTAGCCCTTGAAGAAACTTTTGTTAATATGAATAATTTAACCTCTTTAAAACTCGGCTATGCAAGGGGTGCTATTATGGCACTTATCGGCAAACATAATATTGATTTTCGAGAATTTAAACCTAATACGGTAAAAAAAACGGTAACGGGTTACGGGCATGCCGAAAAACATCAAATTCTACATATGATTAAACTCCTTTTGCCCGGCACTTCTTTAATTACTAGTGCCGATGAAGCCGATGCGGTGGCAATTGCCTATACTGCCCTTGTAATAAGAATTTAGGCTATAAAATGACCGAGGAAAATAAATTTTCTAACCCTACAATAATCTTAGTCTGTCCTCAGATGGGGGAAAATATCGGAGCTACTGCTAGAGCAATGAAAAATTTTGCTTTAGACGAGCTAAGAATAGTTAACCCACGAGACGGCTGGCCGAATGAGCAAGCGAGAAGCACTGCCGTCGGTGCGGTTAATGTTATAGATAATGCAAAAATTTATGATACTTTAGAAGAAAGCATTAAAGATATTGAGTATCTCTACGCTACAACTTGTACAAAACGCACCATGAACAAAGATTATGTATTTTCACAAGATTTATCGTTAGGTTATCCGTTAGGGCAAAAAGCAGGAATAATGTTTGGACGAGAAAATAACGGACTGAGTAACGAGGAGGTTTCGCTTGCTCATAAAATTATTACTATTAATACAAGTGAGTTTAGCTCTTTAAATATTGCCCAGGCTGTAATCATTATATGCTATGAGTTATTTCGTAATAAGCCTCATGACGGCAATATATCTATTTGTAATACCCAAAAACTTGCAACTAGAGGAGAAGTTAATTATTTCTTAGAACATTTATTTAATCAGCTAGATAAGAAAAACTTTTTTAAAGTGCCGGAAAAAACCTTGATGATGAAACAAAATATTACTAATATTTTCACTCGTATAGATAAATTATCCGGCACAGAAGTTCAAACGCTACGCGGTATTATAAAAGCTTTAGGTTTTTAAAGGTAAGTTAGCTATTCTGCTTATTTAACTTTACTTGAAAAATCTCATTTATTTTTTTGCGAACTTTATCTATTAGTACTTCATAATCTTTTTCCGGATTAACTAAAATTCTCTGATTCCAGATACTACAATATAGTTCATCGTCATTATCTACTTTTTTAATATAATCTACTAATGCATCTTGTGTAGGAAAGTCTCCACCGAAGACAACGGCTTTACTATTTATATCTTCTAAAACACTTCTATCTGCGTTATATATCGGTATAGAGCCTGCGAACCAAGCTTGAAAAGGTTTTTCCGTAATATATCCTGGATAATATTGATTTTCATAAGCTATAGTGAATTTACATTGTGATAACCAATCTTCTGTTTTATTTTGTTCAAATGACACTCTTTCTCCTATATTATTTAAAAGTTTTCCTCCGCTTAAAACTTTTTTATATAAAGATAGCCTATGAAATAACTTAGCACGCTCTCTCGCTCCATCAAATGTAGGAAGCCATTCGCCGTCATTACTAGCTAAAAAACATGCAAAATATTTTTTTTCTGAAGGATTGCATTTTTTTCCTTCTCTTTCATAATCATGCCGCATTCTCTCTTTATGTCGATGATAAGAAAAAGGAAATCTGATATAATTAGGTTGATCTATATAATCAAACCCTAATACTAAATCTTGATTTTTTAACTGCTCTTTTACACTTCCTGTATATATTTCGGCAACATAATATATTTTAATTACTTTAGGGTCTTTTGTAATCGGTTCTCTACTTAAGCAACCGTTTAGCAATACATCTTCATTCTTATCTACAAATTTCAAATTATAATTTTCTTCAAGTATTTTTGTTAAAAATGGATTGGCATCATTTTGATTTTCTGCATCAAAGTTTATTGCTTTTACCCTTAAAGTTGGCTTATTATTTTTATTGGGTTTATATTTATAAAGCCCTAATCCGGTTGTAATAACGGTTATTAAAATAATTAGATAAAAAAGGTAGCGTTTCATAAATTTAATCCGAATAAAGGGTTACCTATAGGCTTCGATTTTGAATAAGTCTAGTCAATTCAAGTAATTTCTTTACTTTTTCTTCAGGACTATTCACTATTATTAATTTATTTGGGTCTGTTTTTTTATCAAAAAAATATTTATTTTTTTGATCTGTAATAATCCAATCCGAGTTCTGGATAAGGTAATTATGTTCTGAGCTTTTTATATGGTTGTTATCAACGTACTCATACACAACTAATATGTTATTAAAATGCTTTTTTAAAGCAAAAATATTCTTACATATAGTTTTATCCAGACATTGGATAATAAATAAAGAATTTTGTAAAAATTCCTTATACCTAGCTTCAAAATCAGCTATTGAAAAATATTTATAATAAAGTAATTCTAGTAATGTGTGATCAGTATTAAGGAATAATGCGTTCCTTTTCA
This sequence comes from Oxypoda opaca, assembly GCA_913698015.1. Taxonomy (NCBI): domain Eukaryota; kingdom Metazoa; phylum Arthropoda; class Insecta; order Coleoptera; family Staphylinidae; genus Oxypoda; species Oxypoda opaca. The sequence goes on from CAJYCQ010000016.1 coordinate 52,177, forward strand.
CAGTATTTTTAGCAATGTTTGAAAAAGATACAGTGTTAAAGTTGATAAAAAAAGTTTTATAATTATTTTCAATAAATTTTAAAATTTTTTCTCTGTTATCTTTCCCTTTACTTAAATTATCAATGCTAGTACTGGAAAGGATAAAGCATAAGCCTTTAATATTTCTTTTAGTTATTTCAATTTCTGCTTGTTTTTGCAAAAATTTCTTATAATTATTTTGTAATATATTCGATTGCCAACCCAAGTTTATATTTGGCTTAAGAAGATAACTAGAATAGAAATATGGCCATAATCCTAATTCAAAATTAGCAATCATATAATTAAATAATTTCTTTTTTGTGGCCTCTAATGTTGTCGGATGTTCCCATAATAGAAAAGCTTTCTTATTAAATATCCAAGTTTTAGATTCTTTTTTATATTTATAGCAAAATAACGTGTCTTCCCCAGCATATGTTAGATATTCTGGATATTTTCCAATTTTTAATGCTATATCTTTTCTATATACTAAACAAGCACCGTAAGGCTCTACTCGAAATTCAAAATGCTTAACCGGCGATAAATAAACGGACCAAGTATATTTATGTTTAGGATAGTGTACACCACTTACTAAATCTAAATCTTTGTATTTATAAAATGGTCCTATAGTATTAGCAGCATAGTTTTTATTTAAATAAGTTCCTGCATCAACATTCATTAATAAATTATTTCGAGAATGATCTATTGCCATATTTCTTTGATGACCGATGTTTTGTTCTGATGAGAATAATAACAAAATATCTAACTTAGATGATTCTTTATATAAATTTATTTTTTTTACTGTTTGATCTGAAGAACCTCCATCGACAATAATAACTTGATCTGGCTTTAAACTTTGTTCTTCAATAGATTTTAATACTTCGATAATATTATCTTCTTCGTTTAGCACTGGAGTAATAATAGTGTATTTTGGAAATTGATCATTGACTGAATAATCTTTATCTATAATATGTATTTTTAGATCATTTGAATAAAGTGAGATATGCTTATAGATATTGGGATAAGTATAGGTAAGTATTTTAAGTATCTTTCTAATAAATGTATGAGCGTATTTTGCATATCGATAAAAAATATAATAACAGTGTACAAGTAATACTTTTAAATATTTCGGTAATATTTTTTTTAGTATAATTTTTAAATTTTGTATCTGCATTTATTGTTACGTATTTAATTTATACTTTCATTAGTACTTAACTCTTTTGTTAAAATTTCCATTATATAAACAGCAGCTTTACCGTCCCCATAGGGATTATGAGTTTCTGACATTGTCTTATAATAATCGTGATTATCTAACAATTTTGTTGTTTCATTCAAAATATTTTCTATATTCGTCCCGACTAATTTAGCAGTACCCGCCGTCACCCCTTCCATCCTTTCGGTTACATCACGAGTAACCAAAAGCGGTTTGCCGAGAGTCGGAGCTTCTTCTTGCAAACCACCAGAATCGGTAATAATGATATAGGCTTTCTCCATTAACCAGATCATAAAAGAATAGTCAAGAGGATAAATAAGAAAAATATTTTTGATATTAGCAAGTCTATTATTGACTATATTCTCCACATTGGGATTAGGATGTACCGGATAAACAAATTGTACATCTTGGTATTTTGTCGCTAATAATTCTAAGGCAACACAAATATTTTCTAGCGGCTTCCCAAAACTTTCCCTTCTATGCATAGTAATAAGGATAATTCTTTTGCTAAAATCTAAAAACCTAAAATAATCATAATATTTTTCTTCGCCGCTATTTTTAATTAAGCCTAAACCCAGTAGTAAAGCGTCTATTATGGTATTACCGGTAACATATATATTATTTGCAATATTTTCTTTTTTTAAATTAAATTTAGAGCTCTCAGTCGGCACAAAATGATATTCTGCCATATCGGCGGTAAGGGTTCTATACATTTCTTCAGGATAAGGGGAAAATTTATCACCGCTTCTAAGACCCGCTTCAATATGAGCAACCGGCACTTTATGATAAAAAGCCGAAAGTGCTCCGATAAATGCCGTAGTAGTGTCACCTTGCACTAGAATTAAATCCGGTTTTACTTCTGTAATTACTGATTTGAGTTTATTTATAGCATTACTAGTTAAGTCAGATAAATCTTGATTAGGTAGCATTAAATTGAGATCGTAATTGGGGATAATTTTAAAAAAATTTAAAACTTGATCAAGCATTTCACGATGTTGAGCAGTTACGCAAACTATAGTTTCAAAATTTTTATCTTCCTGAGATTTTTTAATCAACGGTGCCATTTTTATAGCTTCCGGTCTAGTCCCAAAGATGAAAAGTAGTTTTTTTGTCATCTTTAATTTACCACCTTACTAACGCACTTCCCCAGGTTAAGCCGGCACCGATGGCAGTAAAAAGAATAATATCACCCTTTTTTAAGCTTCCCGAAGCTTTTAGCTCGCTTAGAGCTAAAGGGATAGAGGCGGCTGAGCAATTAGCATGATTTTTCACTGTTTTTACTATCTTGTTTTGTTCTAAATTTAAGACTTCAGCAAGTTTATCGATGATTCTAACATTTGCTTGATGAGGAACAAAATAATCAATATCACTCACCGTAAGATTATTGTCATTTAATATTGCCTCTACCGATTGCCCCATTTTCTCAATTGCATGGCGAAATAATGCTTGCCCCTGCATAACGATTTTACCGCTATTGCCGTTCATACTTACGCCGCCGTCCGTATAAAGCATTTCGGCATAGCTACCGTTTGAGTAAATTTTACTATCTATTATACCGGAGCTATCCTCACTATGCTGTAATATCACGCTCCCTGCTCCGTCGCCGAATAAAACACAAGTTGATCTATCTTGGAAATCAAGCAAAGAGGTCATTTTTTCGGCTCCTATAAGCAAGATGGTCTTATATTTACCTGAAGCAATAAGAGAATTTGCTACCTGCAACCCGTACACAAAGCCGGCACATACCGCTTGTAAATCAAAAGAAGGTATATTATTCGTAAAACCTAGATACCCCTGCAATTTAGTAGCCACGGACGGAAAACTATTATCGGGAGTAGTGGTGCATGTAATAATCAAATCTATATCGGACACTGCTATATTAGCGTCTGATATAGCATTTTCGGTTGCTTTTAGAGCAAGGTGGGAGGTATATTCATCACTCGCCGCAATATGACGCTGCGATATACCCGTCCTTGTCTTAATCCATTCGTCGTTAGTGTCTACATACTTTGCAAGCTCGTCGTTACTAACTACTCGCTCCGGTAAATATCCGCCGCAACCGATAATTTTACAGGTCATAATAATAAGCTTTATGCTACTTCTTCGTCGTCGACTTCTTTTTTCTTCACGACAACTTGACGCCCGTTATATGTACCGTCAATTGTGGATATATGGTGAGGAAGCTTATATTCTCCGGTTTGGGAATCGACTATTACGTTAACTTTACCGACCGCTAAGTGAGAACGACGCATATTACGCCTTGATTTAGATGTTTTTTTCTTTGGAACTGCCATATTAGCCTATCTTTAATAAATCTATAATATGTAAAAAAAAGTATTTGTCAAATTAGCAGAGCAGTATATTATAATTCAGTAATAAAATCTAGGTATTTCAAATTAAATTTATGAAATCTTTTATAATTCATGCTTTCGGTATATTGATTTTCCTACTACTTAGTGGTTGCCAGACCATTGAAACCAGAGGTCAATTTATAGACAATACTTTACTTTCCCGGCTAGAAACTCAAAAACTTAATAAATCTGAAGTAACGGAATTAATCGGCAGTCCGACGATTATACCCGATTATTCTCCAAATAGTTGGTATTATATCGAGAGAACTATGTCGAAGCGGGCTTGGTTTACTCCAAAAGTCGAGCAGCAAAGAATAGTAAAAGTTACGTTTGATACTCGTAATTTAGTACAAGAAGTTATAGTAATTAACGATTCTCATAAGGAAGATATCGAAGTGATTCGAGAATATACTAAAACATACGGTACGGAACTTAACGGGCTGCAAAAATTTGTTAAAAATTTCGGCAGGTTTAATGCAACTACTAAGAGCAGCAAGAAAAAGAAATAAAAGTTGTTGTTTGCTAAGAAATTGTTAAGGTCATTGCGATCCTAAATGAGTGTTGTTGCAGGACTCGAATTTTTGCAAAGCGTACGGTCTCATGCCGTAACTTGGTACTGCGTTGTACGAATGTTAAAGAAAAGGCTGTGTCATGCCGTGACTTGATCACGGCATCCAGTCTTTTTATTAGGTTTTTTCTGGATACCGTGGTCAAGCCACGGTATGACACCATACTTGTAATAACCATAATACGGTAAATTATGAACCATGCAACAACGCCTTCCATCAGGGTAGGATTTTTATAGTTTTTTAGCTTCTAATAATAAGAATATATTAGATTTTTTTATAATATTTAGTTCTTTATCCGTAAAAGCCTGTAAGGCGATTTCGTCTAGAAATAGGTCACATTTTCTAACATCGGTAAAACCCACTTGTTCCATTAATTGCTTTATGGTCTCAAAATTCCTTTGGTAGGAGGTTACAGTACAATTTTCTATAATTTCTATTTGTATAGGGCAACCGTCAATATATTTATTATCCTTAGTTAAAGGTTTTGTAGGAAGTTTTAGTATATTAAAGACTTCCGGATAAAATGAAGCACCTAAAATATCTAACGTACATATTACAATTTTCCCACCTTTTTTTAAGCATTTGTAACAATTTTCAATAAATGTTTTTAATTTATCAAGAGTTTCTATATATAATATTACAAACACATTATAAACAATATCATACTTATTCTGTCCTAAAACTATAGAGCTGTTAGCATCAGAAAAATCCATAATGTAATATTCTATATCGTTATTTTTTACAGTTTCTATACATAATTGTATTTGATGTGCAGAAATATCACATCCGACTAACTTTGACGGGGTATGCTTAGAAAGAATTTCTAGATATCTACCGAATCCACAACCTACTTCTAATACGGTTTTACCTTTTATATTTCCTATAAGATTTATAATATGAGGATTAATAATATAATTGTTATTTCTTAACTCGGTAGTTTTCTTATAAGCATTATTAATAGCTTTTAATTGCCAATTTTTCATTATAATTATCCTTCATGGTGTGCGGTGTAGGTAATTTGGATTTTAACTAAATATAGAATTAATAATAGCATTATCAAAATATTGTCCGTTAGAGTGCTTTTTTAGTAATTCTTCATTAAGAAAATCTTCTATTGAATCTACGTGTGGTAAGAGTCTATTATTAATAGGAATATTTTCTTTTAAATTATTAATCAACGTTTGTATTACTAGCTTTTGTATTTTAGGATGTAGCATGTATTCTTTAGGTTCTTCTTTAGGCTCTAATATATATTCCTTAATTAATTGAGATGCTGCTTGAATAATCCCCCCAAATAATAACCCACGAGTAAGTTGGATATTTTTAGCAGGTACAGATTGACCGGAATTATCAAAATTTACCGGATATCCGCCTTTTAATATTTTGATAAAACCGCCTTTTATTGGATATGTGATATCTTCTAATGCATTTAAGCTCTTATAAGCAAAATCCTTGCGGATAGCTTTCAATAAAGAGTTAAATTCTACGTCTTGTGATGAGCAACTTATTAGGTATTTAATACCGTATAATTTATGTAAATCGAGAGATACGGTAATATCTGTACCTGTACAGCCAAAAATATAATCTGCTTCTTGAAATAATAGTTGTATATTACCGGTAACTTTAAACGAATCTAGGAAGAGCCCTTTTTCTATTTCCTTATCATACACTATCACATTTTGATTAGTTGCTAACAACTCCTGAATAATACTGCTTCCTATTGCCCCAAATCCCACTACTCCATATACAAAATTATTAGAATTTAAAGGTAAAAATTTCTTCAATTTAGCTACAACCGCTTTAGCAATCATTAGCGATTCTATAAATTGTTTTGTACAAGAATATGCAACGTTAATGAGATTAAAAATAATATTATTATTTTTAATCCGGGCAATACCTGATGATGTTTGTTCTACAGTATAAATTTTATGACTATTATTTAAATACTCAGGAATATTTGTTATACATTGACCGCCATCATCAAGAACAATAATATATGGAGTTTCTATATTAGTACTAATTCTATCCCACATATTCTTTATATCATAACTAAAATGATCTTTAAAACAACCAAGTTGTCGTGGAGGGAAGCTAGCATGATATACCACCCCCATTTGAATCATTTGTTCTTTTACTTCAGAACATGTAGAATAAAATTTACCCATCACGTGAATGTTTTTTGGCTTTGCCCCAAGAATGATTAAAGACCGTATTAAATCTACCGTTGTAAATACAAGGTGTTGTACGCAAACAAATGTTACTTTTTCTAAATTAAGGTTTCTATAGTTTTTAATCTTTTCTACTATTGCTTGTAACGTCGGTAAAATATTATACTTATTCATGATATCCTAATACACCCTTTAAAGAAACTAGACGACGCACAAAATATTCTATCATCCGTATAACTATTATTACAACTGAAAAATCTAGGATCATCCTCAGGAATCATAGTACTAGAAGTAATTTGATGTAATTCGTCGTTATGTGAATGAAAATACTCAAATTTTATATTTTCTAAGCCGGTATTTAGTCTGTTTTTTTGATCGAGAATTATATCCATTAAAATATCTAATAAATTTTTAATATTTCTTTGATCTTCTATTATGCTAGGAGGATTGTTACAATGTAAAGAACTATTAGGTATAGTAGGCATACTAAGAGAATAATATACTTTATTACCTGTGGTAAACCTTGCCGGCTGCATTATATTAGGGATGTAATTTCTTAAATTATAATCTTTTATGTATACTTGTTGTATCAGACTTGCCGGTAAATCCGTATCATCTATCGAAGGTTCAAATGCTACACCTATCCCTTGAGTAATTGAAATTAAATGTTTAACAGTATCAGTTATATATGTTCTTGGTTTTAAATTGCGTCTGTTAATTGCCTGCGTAAATAATAACCATAATTTATTATACTCACTAAACTCTTTTAATGATTGTAATTGCTCCCAGCATTTATTAACCAAGTACTTATAAAATTCAGTATATGCTATGTTGTCTTGGTTCTCAAACCATTTATTTGAAAATACTAAAATGGTAGTATGCCAGGCATTTTTTTTATTGCTATTATTAATATTACAAAATATTGACCAGTGTTGATTATCAACTTCCTTATGTACATGATCATTCATATTAAGCTTTTTGCAAACTCTACGATTACTTATTATATTAGAAACACTTGGGAGCATAAATACAGAACGTGCTCCTGCCGATACATTCCAAATAGATTGATGTAATATAGGCGTTTGAGTTAATGAATTCATTAACTCAAACAAACTGAATAATTCACCTGCCTTTAAAAAGTTAAGCGGTATTATTCTCTGTTCTTCCTTAATAAATACTTCGCTAGAATTATTGATGATACACGCTAGGGGAAGATGAGCATATGCTAAACTTTGTCGTAAAGATTCAGGTACTCTTTCATCTTTTATAGAAATCGTTTTTCCATTCAAAGTGGGAAGATAAAATTCTCCATCTTTAATAATAGGTAGTCCATAGGCGTATTTTATCTTAAATATAGAACATTTTTTATAGGTATTTATATGATCACATTTTTTAGCCAATTCCGGATTAACTGTATACATATCGTCCCTAACATCAGACCATTCTACTTCTTCAAGATTCAATTTAATGTTCTTATTGGACATATAATATCATTCATAATCATTGTTATTACCCTAAGGTTTTACATATATTACTTATCCGAGGCAATGAGCCATGCAACAAACCCAGCCACGAAGTGGCTGTGTGACCTCCAGGATACCCCAAACGTCATTGCGAGCGACTAAAAGGAGCGTGGCAATCTAGAAAATAATACTCATACTGAATTTATTTCAGGACCTCTTGAGGTAGATGCTAAAACAAGTTCAGCATGATAAAGACTAGATTGCCACGTCGGCACTACGTCCCTCCTCGCAATGACGAGGTAAAATCGAGCCATACAACAACGCCAGCAATGGTGCAAAATTATAGTGCAAAGCCGTATGGAAAGCATAGCATTTTTTCTTATTTTATTCAGTTTAAGGTAAGATTTTAGAAAATCTTATACTTGCTGCTTATACTTGCTGGGGTTAATATTCTCAAATCTAATTATTACTACCTAAAATAACCTCCTATTTTTCATACTGATTTTTTGCCTTATCTATCCTATTAATGTTGCCTATTTTCCTTTCTAGCGACACTATCTGGTTTTTAGAAACTCTCTATCATTGCAAAATATATGCTTTAGATTCCTTACGTGGCTACCCAAACCGTCATGGCGAGGCGTCTCTTGACGCTGTAGCCATCCAGTTTTTGTCATGCTGACCTCGTTTCAGCATCTTTTTAGTAGATACTGAAATAAATTCAGGATGATTATTATTTTTCTGGATTGCCACGCTCCTTTCAGTCGCTCGCAATGACGTTTGGGGTGTCTACGCAACAACACCATTAGTGAAAGCGGATATGATATAAAACGTCTTTAAAGGGATCTAACACAAAAACTATTTATTAACGTAAACTAACTAAAAATATTAAATTATTATGAAACTTGACTTTAAAAATATTACGCAGATACTTGGCTTAACAAGTATTTTTAACACTAATAATAATAGTGCTACTAGCCTTAGCATTATTAATAATACTACTACTAGCCTTCAAGCTATTGGTATTAATAGTGGTAGTAAAATGATATTTTTGGAACATAATTCCGACATATTAAATTCTATAGAAGAGATGCTTACCGTCGCAGATAAAAAATATGGAGATGATAATATAGCTGAACTAGACCATCTAGAGCCGGCAGAAGATTTAGCTCCATCCTTGCAAGCACTATTCAGCATTAATAATGGAGTACATAAAGTCGCTAACAAAACTAGTAATCACGATTTTGCCTTAGTATGTGATAATGGAGTACATAAAGTTTTGGTTTGTGATAAACAAGCTCAGCTTTCTACACCGGAAGAATTTATTAATAAAAATTGTTCTATAGCAGACGGTGATACACATTATCCGGCTAATAGTCGTTTTGTATTTTGGGGTTCCAACGGTAACATAAAAGTTACAATTTTAGAAGATAGTAAACTTACTTTCTTGTATAAGGAAGGTAATAATATTATAAAATATATCTGTACTAAATGGGACGAATGGTTCAAGTCGAGTATGCAGCTAGTTGCGAAATATGAAAATTGTAGTTATGCCAATGAACTACAAGATATGCTTTCTAATGGTACTAAGGGATGTGAATCAGGCTATCCAACTCCGGAAGAAATTTTGTTGTTTTCAGATAATAACAACGATGCCGGTAATAAAGATAATAATAGTTTTAATACATGGAAAATAGCCGGTATTGTAGGTGGAGCAACTACATTGTTAGGTGTAGTAGGTGCTTCTATATATAAAATACAATCCAAAAAACACAAAGCGACTGATGCTGAATCACAATCTCGAGGAATATCGGGAGAAGCTGAAGGGTTGATACCCCCCCAGGATTTGCTAAATGCGTTACAAGCCAAAGCAGGACCAGGGGTTACAGTAGTAAAAACTCTTAAAGATGCGAAAGAGCTGATTGAAATGCCGGTACACCAAGAAGCAAGTCCAATCTATGCAAACCTATCGGAAAATTCAGATTTTGAAGATTCAGATTATGAAATTCTATGTATAGGAAATCACGCTGATTATGCAATCAATGATTGATATGTCAACAGTTTTCCGACCAAATTAGACCAAGTAGATATAAACAATCATTGGCTGAATGGATTCTAATGCGGCTATAAAATACAGCAAAAATCTTAATGCTTTTTGCTGTATTTCTATATATTCCAATATTACATACCAATTAAACCGAAAGGCGAATAAAAGGAGTAAACGGACTTTTGAATAGAGTAACGTAAAGCCCTGGAAAGCTGATAGTAATGTGGTGCCGGATATCGGGTTCGAACTGATGACCTACCGCTTACAAGGCGGTTGCTCTACCACTGAGCTAATCCGGCATGAACATCTACAATTTTGTAGAAGGAGGTGACAAAGACTAAAAACCGTCGTTGTAGGGGGAGTGTTGTGTGGTTCGAATTTTTGCAAAGCGTATGGTGTCGTGCCGTGACTTGATCACGGCATCCAGTCTTTTTATTAAGGTTTTTTCTGGATACCGTGGTCAAGCCACGGTATGACACCGTACTTATAATAACCATAATAACGATAATTATGATCCATGCAACAACGCCTACCTGCGAAAGCAATTACGCCTTCTTAGCTTCTTTTTTGCTAGGTTTCGGCGTTTGAGCTTTTGCCTTAATTTCTATTTTTTTCTTAATTGAAGCGGGAAGAGCAATACCGGCTTCTTCGATAAATCTAGCGACACGTTCGGTAGGCTGTGCACCTGTACCTAACCAATATTCTATACGATCTAACTTTAAAACTACACGACTTGCATCTTCTTTTGCAAGCATCGGGTTATAAGTACCGACTTTTTCTAAAAAATTACCGTCACGCGGTGCTGTTACGTTAGCCACCACTACTCTATAATAAGGACGTTTTTTTGCACCACCTCTAGCTAAACGGATTTTTACTGCCATATATACTCTAATAAATACTATTTATTTTATTTTTTCTTCTTTGAAAACAACATGTTTTCTAACTACTTTATCATATTTACGAAAAGAAAGCTTTTCAGTTTGAGTTTTCGGATTACGTTTTTTTACCCAAAAAACTCCAGTACCCGCCGTACTCACCAACTTCACTAAAATATTTTTATTTTTTTTGGCCATTCGCTGAAACCTTACATGTAAAAATTAATTCTAAAAAGAAGCAGAATAAAACTAAATTAGCAAATAGTCAAGTTATGTTTTTATGTAAAATCAAGGCCAACGTACTTCCGGCGGTAGGGACATTAATATCGCCTCAACATTTCCGTCGGTCATTAAGCCGAATTTAGTACCACGATCATATAATAAATTAAATTCCACATATCTACCACGCCTTATAAGCTGGTATTCTTTCTGCTCTAGCGACCAAGGCAAAAACATTTTTTTCCTGACAATTTCAGGATATACCGACAATAAAGCCTTGCCGACATCTTGGGTAAAAGAAAAATCATTATCGAAATTGCCGCTATTTAAATAATCGTAAAATATCCCGCCGATGCCTCTTGCTTCTTTCCGATGCTTTAAATAAAAATATTCATCGCATTGTTTTTTAAACTTAGGATAATAGCCTTTATCGTGCTTATCGCAAACTTCCTTAAAAGCTTGATGAAATTTTGCTGTTTCAGATTTTTCAGGATAAAAAGGTGTTAAATCCCCGCCGCCGCCAAACCAATGATTAGACGTTTCTATATAACGAGTGTTAAAATGCATTGCCGGCACTAAAGGAGATTTAAGATGAGCAACAACAGATATACCTGTAGCAAAAAACTCTCCGCTCTTTTCCGTTCCCGGGATTTGTTCTCGAAATTCTTTTGAGAATTCACCGAAAACAGTAGAAATATTAACCCCTACTTTTTCAAAAACTTCACCCTTCATGACGGACATAACCCCGCCACCGCCGCCGTCTCTTTCCCAAGGCGATTGTACAAATTTAGCAGGCTCTATATTTTTATCCTTTGCATATTCTTGTTCAATTTTTTCAAATTCAGTGCATATTTGATTACGCAAATGTGTGAACCAGTCGCTAGTTAATTTTCTATTTTGTGAGACCATAAACTACTCATAAATGAAGAGGTAAAAATTCTGTCATGCCGTGACTCCGACGGTGTTGTTACCTGATATTCTGCCTAACCACTTTTCTCATCAAATACATAATCATCAAAAATATACTCGCAATAAGCATGATATAAAAAGCAGGGGCATAAAATAATTCCGTTTTTTCGACAAGCCAGCGGGAAATAATCGGCGAAGTCCCGCCGAATATTGCCACGCCGAAATTATAACTAAAAGCTACGCCGGAAAATTTTTGTTCAGGAGTAAATAGCGAGATAACGAATATATAAGCCGTACCCGCTATTGTTCCGGCTAGCATGCCGAGAATCGTCAGAGCGGCAATTTGTTGCCATAATTTTTCTGATGACATAAACAGCATGGTCGGCAAAATTAATATTAAAATAGCGATGCTTGCAAGAACTAGCATCCTAAATTTACCGATAATGTCGGCAGTGCCGCCGGCAAGCGGCATCGCTACCATTGCCACAAAAGAAGAGTAGGCTAAATACGTTAAGGCTAGCGTATTGTCGTAATGCATAACGTTATGGTAGAAAACATTTATATAGGTTTTCACTAAATACATAATGCTACTAGCGATAGCTGCAACACAAATAGTGATAAACATCGATCGCCAGGCGGTTTTAACCACATTTGAAAAAGGAGCTTTTAGAACTTTCTTTTTTTTCTCCAGCATGATAAAAATTGGTGTTTCCGCCACGCGTAAACGTAAATAAAAACCTGCAAGACCCATAAAGCCGCCAAGTAGGAAAGCAAACCGCCAAGCAAAGTCAATATAAGAAAAATATCGCTCAATAATAATGCCGATAAATGTGGCGATTAAAGTACCGGCAATATTAGAGCCGTGGACTAAACCGGCGGTAAATCCGGGGCGTAAATTTTGCCGATGTTCTAAGATAAAGATAGCCGCACCGGTGCCTTCGCCGCTAATGCATAAACCTTGGATAAGGCGCATAATAATTAAGGTTACGGGTGCGTAAACTCCTATACTCTCATAGGAGGGAATTAAGCCCATAATAAAGGTGGGGACTGTCATACCTAGCATCGAGATTATCAGAGCAATACGCCTGCCGTATCTATCGCCGATATAGCCAAAGACTATCCCGCCTATGGGTCTTGTTAAAAAACCGACGGCAAAAACTCCAAGACTTAAGAGAATTTTAACAAATTCCGATTCTTGAGGGAAAAACACATGTCCAATAACCAATGAAAAAACTGAATATACTGTAAAATCGTAATATTCCAGTATATTACCTGAAATAGCAGATAAGAAAATAAATTTAGATTTATTCATTGAAGGTTTAGCGACCTATTTAGTTATATTAAGCCATTATAGACAAATCTAACTATTTATAAAGTGTAAATTATAAAAGGTTAACCTAAAGACGTCTTGAATCCTCTCAAATTTATTTCGAGATATCTTTTATAGATGCGTCAAACTTGTGGTCTTGTTGCATGGCGCCCAAAATCGTCATGGCGAGACGCCTCTTGGCGTCGTGGCCATCTAGTTTTTGTCATGCTGAACTTGTTTCAGCGTTGTTGCATAGATCGAAAAAAGTGCTGTATGTCATTCCTGCGAAAGCAGGAATCCAGAAAAAACACTTAAAATAAATAAAATTAAAAATTTACTATATAATTCGCTTAAATATTCTCTGGATTCCTGCTTTCGCAGGAATGACATCAAAAATTTGCTCCACGCAATAAGACCCAAACTTGTTCAGCATGACGATAAAATATTCAACCCCTCCTGATTATCCTTTAAATAATTTTAATTTTGTTCACAGAAGCTAGTTTTTTTATTATTATGAACATAAATAAAATTACAAATATTCTTATGCAGCAATTTAGTATTTATCAAACGACGCAGGAGTCGTTACTGAAGGCAATAATTCTATTGGTAGAAAAATGCTATCATGGCAACCTTAAAAGTGTTGTTTTAGTAGCGGATAGTGAACAGCAGGAATTGTTAAACAAAACACTCTGGACATATTCGAGAAGGCAATTTATCCCGCACGGCAGCAAGCTTGACCCAATGCCGGAAAAACAGCCGATATATATTACCGATGAGCTGCAAAATCCTAATGACGCCGGCGTTCTATTAATTATTTCACCAAAAGATATAGAGAAGATTTTACAGGATAAAGAATATATTAGCCGTTTTCAAAGAATAATTATAATTTATGACTTACCGGTTGATTTGCAAAGCTTAATTTTATCGATCAATAAACTAACCGTTGCGGAAAAATTAATTGATTGCTATAAACAAAATCCAAACGGCTCATGGGAGAAAGTGGATATTTAAATATGCTGATGTTATTTTTGTATTCCTTTATGTCATTCCCGCGAAAGCGGGAATCCAGCCTTTTCTTTGTCATGCTGAACTTGTTTCAGCATCTCTATAGACCCTGAAATAAATTCAGGATGACTATTATTTTCTGGATTCCCGCCTTCGCGGGAATGACATAGAATCGCCTAACCTTTACAGCAATGACGATGTTACCTACACAAGCCAAATAAAACATTAATTATTTTATGAAAAAACTATCATTTCAACAAATTATCCTAACTTTGCAAAATTATTGGCAGGATTACGGTTGTGCGATTTTGCAACCTTATGATGCACATGTTGGAGCCGGTACGTTCCATCCGGCAACAGTGCTGCGTTCGCTCGGTCCTAAGCCGTGGTTTGTGGCTTATGTGCAGCCTTCAAGGCGTCCCGGTGATAGTCGTTATGCAATGCATCCAAACAGAATGCAGCATTATTATCAGTTCCAGGTTATTTTAAAACCGTCCCCCGATAATATTCAAGAGTTATATCTAAAAAGCCTAGAGCAGCTCGGTATTGATTTAAGTAAACATGATATTAGATTTGTTGAAGATGATTGGGAATCTCCGACACTAGGAGCTTCAGGACTCGGCTGGGAAGTGTGGTGTAACGGTATGGAAGTCTCGCAATTTACCTATATGCAGCAAGTAGGCGGGATTGAATGCCGTCCCGTTGCCGGAGAAATTACTTATGGGTTAGAGCGGTTGGCTTTATATATTCAGGGCATCGATGAGGTAAAAAATCTCGACTGGAACGGACAAATAGGCGAAAAAGCTTTGAAATACGGTGAAGTTGATTTTGAAGCGGAAAAGCAATTTTCCAAGTTTAATTTAGAGTTGGCCGATAGCGAGATGTTACTGCGGCATTTTCAAGATAGCGAAGAACAGTGCGTGGCATTAATTAAAGAGAATTTGCCGTTACCGGCTTATGATTATTGCATGCAAGCAAGCCATTTATTTAATCTGTTAAATGCTCGTGGCGTAATTAGCGTTACCGAGCGTGCTTCGTACATTTTAAGGGTGCGGAATTTGGCGAAATTATGTTGCAGTAAATGGCTAGAGATGGAAGGAAATTAATACGACACGTTGCCATGCCGTGGCTTGTACCTGTGTTGTTGCATATAAGCTTAACAAGTGATTATATTTGTAAATTTTTCTACAAATATCGAAAACGGTATAGCAAGATGCTGCCATTCCCCTTTACCTTTATCAATAGAAATATGATTTTCTATATCTTTCATAGTAAGTACTGCAAGTTTTGGAATATCATTGCTTAAATCCCATAAATGAAAGCAATGCGATTCTGTGTCAACGGCACGTTCCCATTCATTCCGAGTGAGGTAAAAAAGTGCATCTATGCCGTTTTTGGTAGTTTTTACTTCAATTGATAGTTTTGCTTTATCGTTATTGTTAATAACGGACAGCACATCATATCCATCTTCATTCGATTCTATCGAAACCCATTTAGGTTGATAACCGGTACGTGCTTTTTCATAGTTAAGCGTAAGACGTTCGCCCTGCCTTCCAATAGATAATAGTGAATCATTTTGTAGACCTCGTGCTCTTGAAGCAAGTATATCCCAAAATTTTACTATATCTTCATTTATACTTCCTACTAAGCCTGCTTCCAGAAAAACTTGATATATTTCAGAATGTACATATAAAAGTAGCTTTTTTCTACCAAAAGCGGCATTTTGTAGCCAAAAAGGATGTTTGACGTTAATAAAATCTAATATTGATTGTTGAAGCTTTTGTTTTGTTCCTACTAGTGATAATAATTTTTTTCCTGAGTTAGAAGCGATAGCTACGCCCGTTTCATCAAGCAATATCCATCCCATCTCTTGAGCGTAGGTTAAGGAGTAATCAGTCGGTGTTACACCTATCTTTTCAAATGCACGTCTAATATCGTCAAATGATAATTTATGACGATTAATTATTTCTAACAATTCAAAACAAGAATGTGCAAGTCCAGGTGAAAGAGACATAATCAAAAATTTTTCTTTTTAAAATCTCGTAATAATGCTTCAATATCTTCCGGTAAGAGACCCATAACGTAACCTTCCGGATCATCGGTAGAAATAGGATCGATAGGTATAGGATCGATTTTTAAGCTTGAGTCTTCTAAGGCTTCTGCCATTTTTCCAACTTTAAAATTTAGTCTTTCTCGTACCGTTTCGTCAATAGTTCTTGTGCATTCAACTATTTCAATATTTGTTTGCTCATTTGGGCTAAGACCTAGCCTATGTATTCGGTCTTCAGATTGTAAATAATGTGCAGCATTAAATGTTCTATCCAGATATATAGCATAATGACAAATCTTGTGAAGACTCACTCCTTCACTTGCGGCAGCAGGGTTTGCTACCATAATTTTTATATTCGGATCATCGTGAAATAACTTGATTTTTCCTTCTCGTGTTTCGTCGTCATCCTCCTCGCCCGCATCTACGCCACCGTGAATATATACTGCTCCTAAGTCGACTAACCTTTGTGCAATATATTCGACATTTTTTACAAAAGAAGACCAAATTAAAACTTTTTGATTATCACGTACTAATTCTCTAGCACGCTTTAAAACATATTTAAGTTTTGGTCCGTCGCCTTCTGCAAGCACTGCTTGTAACAAATCAGAATGTACAAAGCCAATTTCTCGTGACAAAAGAGCAGGATTAGAAACAAATTGTAGCAATTTTGCTACTGATCTTCCAAGAACACGAAAAGCTTGTTTAGTTCCCTTATTTAATGCGGTAGCAGCTTCACGCGAAACTTCAAATTTCATAAGGTTATATAGTTCATACTGAACAGGAGCCATATGTAACTTCTGAACAACTCGAGTAACAGGCGGTAAACCTAACTCCGCCTTATTAGTTCGAACATATATAGGCTTTATTAACTCTATAACGTTATTACTTGCAACAGGAATTTCAGGATATAAAAAAGTGAATTGCGGGATTAGATCTTCTACGGCTTGAGGCATTGGAGTTCCCGACATTATTAATTTACCGACCGGTAAATGTGCGATACTAAGTATCGTTTGAGGTGTTTGTTTCTCAGGCCCACTTTTTATTCTATGACTTTCATCAAGAAATACATGTGTCTTATAACGACTTAAGTATCCGGCTATTAACTCTCTAACACGCGGCAATTGTTGGTAAGTTATTAACATGAAACGAGGGCGACTTTCCAGAAGTCTATTAATCTTATCAGTACCGCCACGTAGCCTAGTAAAATTTTTATAAATATTCTGCATGCAAGCTTCAAGTTGTTCATCCCAAGCTCCAAAAGCATTTTTAGGAGCAATAACTAATAAACCTTCATCAGATTTTGCTTTGAAAAAAAAAGTAGCTAATGCCTCTGTTGTTTTCCCAGCACCAGGAACTGAAAAGGTTGCTGCTGCCGGCAAAGCAGCAATTTTACATATATTACGTTCTTGCTGAGTAGTGAGTAAGCGGGAAAACCCCACTTCTTTTAACTTTGATAATAAATCTTCAGCTTTCAAAGCATAAAGTTCTTTCGCTTTTTGGTAATCATGGTTATTTTGAGTTGATTGCCTAAGTAATAGCTCTGCTTTTTCTTCAATTTCAAAGCCTTCACCTATTTGTATTTCATATCCTTTTAAAAGTTGACCAAATTGTGAACGTAATGAAATGAAAGTCCACCAGGGTAATGATAGTTGATAACCGCCTTCCTGCTGAGCTTCATCCGAATTATCAAAAATCAAGCGTCTTATCGGCTCAAGCCACGGTTGAGCATAATCAATTTCTTCCCATCCAATCAATGCTTTTCTGTCTTTATCTCTATAAGCAATTTTAAGCATTACCGTTTAACCATTTATAGATTTTAGAAATATAATCTTCCATAATTTTTAATTGTTTTTCTGCACCTTCTCTGTGTGTTTCAGGTCTCAGACCATGCTCTACGGCGGCGGCAAGCTCGCTGTTTGCTTTAGCCAATTTTTTAAGAAGATAATGAGCATTCAACATATCTTTTTTCAGTTCTTTCTGGGAGGTAATGATCTCGGTAATAATTTCACGTACTCGGTTGCCGTTTTCAGGTTTAGAAATTTCTCTAGATAACGGAATATCGATCGAATCAGCACTATTAGAAACACAAAATATTTGATCAATATCTTTATGCTGCTTTGGAAGCTCTACATTAAATTCTTCTTGTAGCTTCAATTTAATCAGATCTAAATGTTTTTCAGTGTTTGGAATAGCTTCGTATAAACGTTCACCTACAGCTTCGGGATCGTCTATTAAAACAAAAGCAGCTTCTTTAAATAATTCTTGTTCTCCGATAGAAGTTCTTTTACTACGGCTTTGAATCAGTTTACGGAAAGCAAATTCATTCTCTGAAATTTCTGACCAATAATTTTCTTTACCGCGAGTTTTTAAATATTCTGCTGCGTAAGCTCTCATGTCCAAAAGTTCTTTTACTTCTGATTCTTTCAGACCGTAAAGATCAGCAACATCTTTTGTGTTAAAGTTATGTTGTTCTTGTTTTTGAAATATCATATTGGCTTGAGTGTCCCAAGAGTATTTTGCCTTTATATCCGGTGCTATCTGTAGTTGAGCCTCAAGCTTATCAATTTCCTTTTCATCACAATGCGGAAGTACGGCAATATCAATATAAGCAAAATGATCATATTTCTTTCTATCTTCATTATATAATTCTCTCCAACTAGCAAGGCGACGGTTACCGTTTATTACAAAACCGTATTCATCTAACAAAATTGGCTCCACCTGTTTATTTCCTGTATCCTTAAAATAATCCAATAAATTTGATTGTTTAACCAACTTAAGAAGTAATTGATGCTGAGTTTCTTGAACGTCAAGAAGCTCCGGATCTTTTAAGAAGTAATCTGAGGTAATAGTCGAATGTTTAGCTAAATATTCCTGTTGACCGGAAATAGTTCTACCGTTTGCTAGCCTATATTTAGGAAGATTTAAAGGTACCGTCAGAATTGCAATATCCTGATTCTTTCCTTGAAAAAATATGCGATAAGTAGTTAAGTCACTTTGTTCCGATAGTTTCTTAAATTTTTCTTGGCGACTCGTGCGTGGCCAACCGAATCGTGAAGAGAGCGGATTAGTAAGGGTAAGGGTTGAAGTATCCATAAATATTACTCTATCGAAAAAATTATAATAGGTACAAAAATTACTTTCTTAAATATTGTAAGCTCCTTTTCAAGACGTGCGGCATTAGTAATATTACTGCCTAAAATCTTAGAAGATGAATATGTGGGAACAATCATCACTGCTGAATTTATGGTCTTATCAATATAAAGTTTTTGGAGTTTCATTAAATCCGCATACATTCTAGCAATATTACCGGTTTGTAGACAAAGACCGACCTTATCTTTTAGTGAAGTAATAGTAATTTCTGACTCTCTAGCAATGGTGACATTAGAAGACCAACCTTTTGTAACCAAGTATCCAAGAAGATCATCACGTATTTTTGAAGCAGCACCCTTACTGACTTTTATAGCTACTTGATTTATTGCGTCTGCAACCTCATTCATGATATCCTTAGTCACAACTTGGTCACCTTCAAAATGGCTTATTGAGCAGTATCTCATTTTTTTTCCTCTGATTTCAAAGATTAAGTTTAAATTTTCAGGCATTAAAGATAAATTACTTTTAGTATGGTCATATAGAGGTTTATCATGCGGTCTATATTTGGCCTGCCCTCTTAAAGTTTCTTCTAAACGGGTAATACCTATTTTTGCATACTCTTTATTTAATTCACAACCCCAAAAACGTCTGGAATGTATAGCAGCTGCTACTCCTGCTGAAGCAACTCCGGCAAACGGGTCAAATATTAGCTCTGATTTATTGGTAAGTGCTAAGGTTAAACGCTCTATAAGCCCCACCGGAAATTGACAGGGGTGGCTTGTCTTTTCAACATGGTTACTTTTTACATTCGGAATATTCCAAACGTCATCAGGGTTTTTACCAAGAGGGTGCCCCGATAGCTGACCGGCTTTTGGACCTTTAAAATGTCTTTTCCCTGGATATTTTGAGGGTACTCGTACATCGTCAAGGTTAAATGTATATTCATTAGATTTTGTATACCATAAAACAACCTCATAACGACCGGAAAAGCGTTTTTTAGAATGCAACCCATGCCCAAAATGCCAAATAATACGATTACGCATTTGTAATTTGTGTTCCTTAAACATAGGTGCAAATTCAATATCTAAAGGAACGATATAACCGTTATCTATAAAATTACCGACTTGCCAACAAATACTTCCTGTAGATTTTAATCTTGGAATTAGCTGATCAATTATTCTTTTTTGCCATTCTAAATATATTTGTAAATCATTTTTTTTTCATACGGTTTCCCGATATTATAAGGGGGAGAAGTTATAATTAGGTCAAATATCGGTTCCATAGGAAGATTTGATAAAAATTTTTCTACATCACCAAGCCATACCGCATAATCAATTTTATCTAATGATGGAGTTTGTTTATTCAAAATATTCAATAATAGAGGCTTAGAGTATTCTTGAGTAGTTGATTTCATTTGTAATAATTGTTTTTTAATTCACATATTATTATACGATGATTTTTCGGATCAACAATTGATATAATTGCTGATTAGAAATTAAAACAATCCATGATTTATATAAGTATATATATTTTTTATTATTAATACAAGGAAGATTGTAGTATATGAATTGGCATTGCTAAATAAAGAAAGATACCTTGGAAAATCTATGTCATTGCGAGGAAATTACAGCGTTGTTGCGTGGATACCTCAAACGTCATTGCGAGCGACTGAAAGGAGCGTGGCAATCTAGAAAATAATAAATTTCATAGCATTTTTTGCTATTCTTTCTTTAGATTGCCACGTCGGTACTACGTACCTCCTCGCAATGACGAGATAAAATCGAGCCATGCAACAAAGCCCATATACATTAGGGCAGAGCATGAGCTAGCTATTCCGCTATTTTGCCCTGGATATAAAAATCATAGGCTGTTTGATAAAGGCTAATGGCTTCTTCTGTTAAAATTGGGAGGTCTAATATTTCCTGTTTTTTGCCGTTCGACGATAATTTATAAGTTTTGGGTAGAGAGTTTGGGCTTAGAATTACTAAATATTCGCCTTTCATAAAGCCGAGTAATTGATAAGTACTTATAAATGCCCTATTTGCCGGCTCGTTTAATATATCTTGCCCCCAGAATTTACTTTTATATTCAAAACCCAATAAGCCGAAAATCGTTGGTGCTATATCTATCTGGCTGGCTAAATTATCTATTTTTTGTGGGGATAATATTTTAGGTGCATAAATAATTAAAGGTATGTGATATTTATTAACCGGCAGCTCTGTTTTACCGGCACTTGCGGCACAGTGATCGGCGGTAATTACAAAAATAGTATTATCAAACCATTCTTTAGTTTTTGCCTTTTCTAGAAATTGACCGATGGCGTAATCAGTGTATTTCACTGCGGCATTACGTCCGCCGCCGGAAGGCAAATCAATTCTATTTTCAGGAAAAGTATAAGGGCGATGATTGGAAGTTGTCATAATCAAAGAAAAAAACGGTTTACCGGTTTTATAATCTTGATCAGCTGCCTCAAGTGATTTATTAAATATATCTTCGTCCGCTACTCCCCAAATATTTGCAAAACTTATTTCATTTGCCGTTAAGTTACTTCGATCAATTATATTATAACCGTTGCCGGTAAAATAATTCTGAAAATTATCAAAATAGCTATAGCCGCCGAAGATAAAATTAATTTGATAACCTTGTTGTTTAAAAATAGTGCCGATATTGAATAAATTTTGGTTATCGGGTCTTCTAATAATTGAAGAGCCGGGCGTTGGCGGTACGGATAAAGTAATAGCCTCTAAGCCTCGCACTGTCCTTGTTCCCGTAGCATATAGATTGGTAAAAAATATTCCGTTATCAGCGAGTTTATCTAAATAGGGTGTGATATTATCGGAATTCCCGAAGCTTTTCATAAATTTACCGCTAAGGCTTTCAACAGTAATAAGCATCACGTTATATTTACCGCCGGATAAGGTTTTTGGGGTAATAATGCGTTCTATAGAATCCGTAGATAAAAATTTTGAATTATTATTTTGAAGTAGTGTACGTACCACGCTTAAAGCACGAGCATTATCGATTATCGGGTAAAAACTATTATAATTTAGGCTATTATTAAAATAAGCCGAGAAAAATTCATATGGACCGTTTTTGCTTAACTCCGCTGCGTATCTGTTACTAGAAAAATTAAGCTTTTCGGGAGCATAGAACTTAAAAGCCGTAAAACTACATATACTTAAAATAATTATTGCAATCAAATGAGATTTGATTTGTATGTTACTTGCGGCATTAATCAAAATATTTCTTAGCAAATAAGTAATCACCACAGCGATTGCAATAATGCCGGTTGATATCTCGACATACGGCATAGATTCTTTTACTGTGCCGATAATTTCATGTGTGTAAATTAAATAGTCGACGGCAATAAAATTAAATTTCGTACCGAATTCGTCCCAAAAGGTAATTTCAGAAATTGAGATAAAAATCAGAAAAGTAATAAAACAACAGTAAAATGCGTAGCAACATAATCGGTGTAAAAATTCGCACCTTGATAATATTAAATGAAATAATAGCGTTAAAATTAATATTACCGGCAGAAAGTAACTACAGGAGATAAGATCGTTAATCTCGCCTAGAATAAATATTAACGGCAAATCGGCAAAAGAAATTTGTTTATGCCATACGGCATAAATGCATAAGGACAGCCTAGTAATAAGCTGAAATATTAAATAAGTTTTAGCGGTGATATTAAATAACGTTTTTATCATGTTGTATGCTGTTTTATATCATTCCTGTGAAAAGGCGTTATTGCGGTGGCTCATAATTATCGTATTATGGTTATTACAAGTATGGTGTCATACCGTGGTCAAGCCCACTACTGTACGAACGTTTAAATAAAGAGGTAAAAACTCTGTCATTCCGTGGCTACGACCACGGAATCCAGCTTATAATATCATAAAAAGATTCTAAAATAAGTCTAATATGGCTTTATTTTCCTGGATGCCGTGATCAAGGAACTAGAATGACACCGTACGCTTTGCAAAAATTCGAGTCATGCAACAACGCTCAATCCACGCAACAATGACGATTTTTATGCTAATTTTATTAATTGATTGGATTCTATAAACAAATTTATGAAAGAAACTTTTAACGTTAGTAAGCTTAATAACGGCTTAACTATCCTTACTTATAATATGCCTTATGTAAATTCGGTAGCGATAAATTTAATTGCCAAAGTTGGTAGTCGCTTTGAAACTTCTGAGGAAGAAGGTATGTCTCATTTTCTTGAACATATGGCGTTTAAAGGTACAAAAACGAGAAACGCTAAACAAATTGCCGAAGAATTTGACGAGATAGGAGGGCATTTCAACGCCTATACCGGTCATGAGCAAACAATATATTACTCAAAAATACTACCGGAAAACTGCCGTAAAGCTCTAGAGATATTGGCGGATATAATCCAAAATTCTACTTTTGCCGAAGAAGAAATCGCTAAAGAATATCAAGTAATTTTACAAGAAATTGCCCATAGCCAAGATAATCCCGATGACCTAATATATGAGAAATTTTATAATAGCGTTTATAAGGGGCAGCCTCTAGGCAAACCCATTTTAGGAACGAGTAAAACCCTTGCTACTTTTAATAAAAAACATTTTTCTAACTTTATCGATAAACATTATACCGCACAAAATCTTTACTTATCGGTAGCAGGTAATATTACCCATGATGAAATAATAAAGATAGTGGAGCAATTATTTCCTTCTTTAAAACAAGGAACGAGTAATAATTTCGAACCGGCAAGATATGTCGGCGGTTACTGTCCCGTTATCAAAGATTTAGAACAGACTACTTTAATATTAGGCTTTGAAGGGGTAGGATATCTTAATATGCAACAACTTTATCAAGCCCAGCTACTTGCTTTAATATTTGGCGGCGGTATGTCGTCAAGATTATTTCAGCAAATTAGGGAAAAATTAGGTTTAGCCTATGGAGTAGGCAGTTATAATAGTTCTTATTGCGATAGCGGTGTATTTACTATTTATGCTTCCACTGCTCATGATAAATTAGAATTATTAAGTACGGAATTGATAAATGAAGTAAAGAAAATTATGGAATCGGTACAGGAATCTGAAATTATTAGGGCTAAAACGCAATTAAGAAGTAATATTTACATGGCTCAAGAAAAGCCTGCTTACAAATCTGAGGAAATCGGTAAAAATTATGCTATTTTTAATAAATATATATCTATAGATGAAATTATGGAGCTTATTATGAATATAACAGCTGCAGATATTCTAAAAATAGCCGGCAAAATATTCTCGACGGTCCCGACGCTTGGAATCATCGGACCGGAAGTTAAAAACGTTGATTATTACATAAACATCTCCGATGTCATTCCTGCGAAGGCGTAGCGTTGTTGCGGGGTTCGAAAAATGGCTTCAATGTCATACCGTGGCTTGACCACGGTATCCAGAAAAAACCTTAATAAAAAGACTGGATACCGTGGTCAAGCCACGGTATGACACCATACTTGTAATAACATCGATCTCAACTTTTTAGATTATACTTGAGTATAATATATGAACGATACCAACGAAATAGAGCAATTAATCTATCTTTTTTCTAAGCTGCCCGGTCTTGGCGGGCGTTCTGCTCGGCGCATTGTTTTATATCTGTTACAAGATAAAGACGTAAGATTAAAAGGACTAATTACTAATTTAATAAATGTTGAAAATAAAATAGTAAAATGTGAGATTTGCGGCAATATGGATACGGCAAGTATTTGCCATATTTGTTCATCGCCGGTGCGAGATAAAGCCGTTATTGCTATCGTGGAAACGGTAGCGGAATTATGGGCTATGGAACGTAGCGGTATTTTTAAAGGCGGGTATCATGTGCTGGGTCATAATTTGTCTGCCGCAGCTAGGCAAAACCCTTCGATATTAAGGTTGCCGGAATTACTTACTAGATGCCGAGAAGAAAATATTGAGGAAGTTATTATTGCGACCAACTCTACTCTAGAGGGTCAAACTACCGCTTATTTTATCACCGAATATTTAAAATCTCATCCCGCTAAGATTTCACGCCTAGCCAGCGGTATTCCTATCGGCGGGGAATTAGACTATTTAGATGAAGGGACTTTGTCAGCTGCTATTACCCTTCGCCAACCGTTTGAGTGATATGAATATTTTACTTACTAGAAGTACTGAAGGAAATAAGGAAATTATCGAAGAAATAGCAAAATGTAATACCGATAATTTAAGCTTTCATTATATTCACTGTCCTTTAATTGAATATAAAAATTTAAACCTTACTCCGGAAATGTTAGGTAACTACCGCAATATAATTATAACTAGCAAATACGCTGCGACAATTCTTGCTAAGTGGCAGAAAGATTATACTATTAATAGAAAACATAGTATTTGGGTAGTAGGGGAAGCTTCCAAGACAATTTTGGAGCGTAACGGCTTTATAGTAAAATATGTCGCAAAAAACGTCGATGATTTGATTAAGCATTTTCCAAGCCGATTATATAATCAAGCGATATATTTATCTTCCAACGAAATCACTTGCGATTTACCGCCCCCAATAAAGAGGCAAATTATCTATAACGTCAAATATTTAGAGCAACTACCGCTAATAGAATTATTTAATGATAATATAGATTATATTTTGCTTTACTCACAAAACAGTGCCAAAATATTCAAAAAATTATTACTGCAAAATCATTTATCGGAAGTGTTGCAAAATTCATTAGTCATAGCTATTAGCTTGAAAGTAGCAAATATAATTAGACCTTTTTTTAAAAATGTGGTTTATTGTAATAATGAAAATTCACATACGATAATAAACTTATTAATGCATGATGCAAAAACCCGAAATTAAGCTTAAAAATAAAAATATTTTTTCTATAGCGGTAATATTAATATTTATGCTACTTGCTTTTATGCTTTATTATGATAGAGCTGAAATTTTTAAGTTATTTAGCAGTGAAGTTACTTCTTATAAAGATGATGCTCCACCTATAAACGATACTGACAACGTGGCTACTGGCAATAATGAGCAACCGAACGAATTTTCCTCGGCTAAGTCTTTAATAAATTATGTAAATTCATTTATTCCCCCTATCCCTGCTCCTATTCCTGCAGTTCCTACCGCTAGTATTAATTTTGCTATAGATGATTATCGTCATTACTTATTAAACGTGAATCTATTAATATTTAATTTTTTACAAGATCAAAATTATACTAAACAATTGCAAGCAATAGAAATAATCTCGTTACCACCGGAAATAAAAAATATTTTAGCCGATTTAAATAGCTATAATAACAATTATTTGCTCAATAAAATTGCAAACAGTGAAAAAATTTTTCCAACTAATTATCTATGGTTAGAAAAATTTATAAAAATAGAAAAAAAATCTTCCGCTGAAAAAGAGAAAGAGCAATTACATGTTGCTATTTTGGCAAAGTTAGAATTTTTTATTAACTTTTTTTATTCGGATAATTTTAAGGAAAAATTCATAAAATAATTATCCGAAATCGCCATTGCGAGCGGGCATAGATATTGTTGTGTGGCTCATAATTTACCGTATTATGGTTAATTACAAGTATGGTGTCATGTCGTGAAGTATAGTGTCATACCGTGGCTTGACCACGGTATCCAGAAAAAGCCTTAATAAAAAGACTGGATGCCGTGATCAAGTCACGGCATGACACCGTATGCTTTGCAAAAATTTCGAGCCATACAACAACGCCTTTAATAGGTGCTGAAACAAATTCAGCATGACTTTTTGAGTATTTATATGTTCAGACTCCTTATAATATGTATTGTATTTCTACTGCTTTATCTTGGATTTTCCATTATTGAAACGCTTGACTCGCAAGTTGTTTTGACCTTATACGATTATCATATAGAAACTACGTTTTTTTCACTTCTGACTTTCGGGGTTTTGTCATTACTCATAAGTTTTATTGTTATTAAAATTTTAATATTAATTATCGATTTACCGTCAAAAATACAAGATATTTTTACTACACGAAAAATTAATAATAATCAATATTCTCTTGTTAGATCGATATCGGAATATATTATCGACAATAAAAGTAAAGCCGGTTCTATCGCAAGAAAAATTTCTTTACCTATAAAAAAAGAAAATAAAGAGCTTTATACTTTAATCTTAGCTAAAACTGAGGAAGAAATAAGTAAAAAAATTGCATATTTTGAAGAATTAGAAACATCTAAACAATTTACGTTTTTTGCCGCTAAAAATCTTGCTATATTATTTTATCGTAAAAGTTTTTACCAAGAAGCAGAAGGCTACGCTAGTAAAGCTTATAATTTAAATGAATTTGATAGCGATGTCATAGCAATCCTTATTAATTGCTATGGAAAACTTGCATTATGGGAGAAATTTACTTTTGTAGTAGCTAAGCTTGCAAAGCTTAATAAATCCAAATTTGCGATGATGAATTCGGAAATCGCCGAATATTATTTATCGGCAGCAAAAATGACGGTAGAGAATAATAATACTGAAATCGCAATTGATTATTTAGAGTTAGCCTTAAGCTTGAATTGCGTAACCCCGGCAATATTAGAGCTTTATTTAACTTTAAATTCTAATATCAATAACAATAAAAAAATCAAAATACTAAAAAATGCTTTTAACGCCCATCCTTCTTTAGAAATAGTCAAGATATTTAAGAAATTTACAGAATTGCTTAATTATCAAATCTATGAGGAACTAACTTCAGAGCTAAATATTAAAGATCATTTAGTATTATTTTTAGCTATAGCCGCTTATTTAGATTTACCGGATAAAATAGCCTCTTTAAAAGCCGCTCCAAAGCTTTTATCTTTTTCTGAAGCGTAATTAATTTCTTTCCTTCAAAAGATCGGCTATTAACTGATATGATTCAAAAGCTTTGTTTGGGTCTTGAGTAAGTAGTTCAAAACCAAGTTTCTCGTTATTATCGGCTTGCCACAATCGGCAATTATCCGGACTAATCTCATCGGTTAACATTATTATAGTTTCTTCGCCGTTAAATACTCTACCGAATTCAAGCGTACATTCAACAAGCCTAATACCGATGCCGGTAAATAAGCCGCTTAAAAAATCAAATATGCGGGTAGCTTGCTTTTTTACGGCAGAAATTTCAGCTTTGGTTAACCAACCGAAATTTAATATTTGATATTCATTAACGATAGGATATTTTAAATCGCGGCTCCTAACTTTAAAATCAATAATCGGTTTATCAAATACATACCCTTCTTCCATACTAAATTCCTTAACAAATCTACCGCAAGCAACAGAAGAAATTGATAATTGCATCGGAAAAACTTCTACATATTGGATTAATTGCTCTCGCATATTTAGTTTTTCTATAAAATGATTTTCAATTCCGAGCATATCGAGCTTACCCATAATAAAAGAAGAAATATTATTATTAAGCACTCCTTTACCGGAAGTATCAATAATTTCTCCGTTTTCTAAAATAGTCTTATCGGTGAAAGCCATGATAATAAGAAAATCTTCTTCGGAAGTGTATAGGGATTTACGAGAACCTTGATAAAGTATTTTTTTCATTTTATTAAAAATTTTTTTGTATTTTATATATTGTTACGCTAGACAGTTAAAAACACCATCGTTGTTATTCCTGCAAAGGCGGGCTGCTGCATGGCTCATAATTTACCGTACTATGGTTATTATAAGTATGGTGTCATACCGTGGCTTGACCACGGTATCCAGAAAAAACCTTAACAAAAAGACTGGATGCCGTGATCAAGGAACTAGAATGACACCGAACACTTTGCAAAAATTCGAGCCATGTAACAACGCCTGCAGGCGGGGCAATGACATTTAGGATGCTTTAAAAACTATTCGATCAAGCCTAACGCCTCTTGAGCCCTTTATTAAAATAAGTTCGTCTGTACCTAATAAATTCGGTAAATCTTTTATTAAAGTATCAACATTTTCAAAATATGCTTTAGTTATTCTTTTCGGTAATAAGTCGTAAATATATTTAGTATGTGAGCCGACGAGAAAGACCTTAGGGCAATCCGCATCTAAAATATATGGTATTAAATCTTTATGCAGCCGCTCGGAGTCTTTGCCGAGTTCTAGCATTTCCCCTATTATAGCTACTTTATTAGCATTTTTAAACAGTTTTAAATATCTTAAGGAAGCTTTCATAGATTCGGGGCTAGCATTATAATAATCACAAATTACTCGATAATTATTTACACCGATTTTTGCAGTAATTATTTCCCCACGACCTTTAGTTAACGGAATATTGCCAAGCTGCTGCGAGGCATTTTTTAAATTTTTACCAAGCAGATAAGATACTAAAAGAATGGCGGTAAAATTTTCTGCATAATGCTTAGGGATAAAAGGTATAGTTACCTCTATTTTATTATTACTTATTAAATATACTAAATGAACTTTATTATTATCATGCTCGTATGATATTAGTTTTGCATTTGTATTATTAGAATTACCGAAACTATATATGTTACTAATAGAGAGTTGCTTAAGATTTGCTAAAATATTATGATAATATTGAGTATCCGTATTAATAATTGCCGTTCCATTTTTTACTAAACCTTCGAAAATTTCGCATTTAGCATTAGTAATTTCCTCTAAAGAATCAAAAAACTCTAAATGTGCTTCCGAGATATTAGTAATAATTGCGATATCGGGTTTTATTATTTTACTAAGTTCTTTTATCTCTCCTTTGCGATTCATGCCCAGTTCAAAAATAGCATATTTTATACTATTCGGCATTGATGCAAGATTTATAAGTAATCCTAAATAATTGTTAAAGTTACCTCTACTAGCAAAAACGCTATCAGTACTTAACATAATTTTTAAAGCTTCCTTAGTAGAAGTTTTGCCGACACTGCCTGTAATACCGATAAATATCGCCTTAGAATTTTGCCTTTTATATTTTGCCATTTTTTCCAAAGCATCAAACGTATCGTTTACCATGATAGTTTTATGGTTTGGAATATCAGCTATCTCTTTACTAACAATTACCGCAGTTGCACCTTGCTCAATTGCATGCATTACGTAATCATGTCCGTCTCTATTACCTTTTAGAGCAATGAATAAATCACCTTGTTGTACATCATTAGAATTAAATTGTACTTCATTAGCACAAATAGAGGAGGGTACTATTATGCCGAGTGCTTTACTTAGAGTTTCAGAGTTCCATATCATATATATTTCTTTGCAATTTCAATATCGTTAAAGGGTAATTTTTTATCACCTATAATTTGATAATTTTCATGCCCTTTGCCGGCAATTAATAAAATATCGTCTTGCTTTAAATTATTTATTCCGTATTTAATTGCTTCCTCTCTGCTTTCTAGCTCAATATATTTATCCGATATTTTAATTACTCCGTCTATAATTTCTTTTCTAATATCGCTTGGGTTTTCATTTCGTGGGTTATCGTCGGTAATAATTATATTATCGGCAATTCTTGCTGCTATCTCGCCCATTAAACTTCTCTTCGCCTTATCTCTATTACCGCCACAGCCGAAAATTACAATTAGTTTGCTGCCTTTTAATTTAATATTTTTTAGCTCGGTTAAAGTTTGTTCTAATGCATCGGGAGTGTGAGCATAATCAACAAAAATATTTTTATGACGTATTCGCTCCATTCTACCTTTTACCGGTCTAACTTTAGGGAGGAGGTTTATGACTTCATCAAAAGCAAAGCCGGTATTATGCACGGCTAGAGCAGCAATTAATAAATTACTCGCCTGAAAACTGCCCATTATCTCGGTATTAAATTCATAATCCTTATTATTAAAAGTAAAATTAATATTTTGTCCATGAATAGAGCTAACAGTTTTAGTTATTTTCAAGTCTCCTTCTTGACCAATGGTTATAAACTTAACGTTATGGCGATTTAAATAATCCTTAATAAAGTCTATTTCTGCTATATCGGAATTTAACACGGCTAACCCTGAAGGCAATTCCCCCCCTTCTAAACTCGCTACCTCTCGGGAATTTGAAGGAGACACGGAACCTCGATCCGCAGCGTACTTTTTCGTACGTGAGGATTCGAGTACCGGATCGACGTACAAATTACCAGAGGAAGTAGAGTTTAGAAGGGGGGGAATTAGATTGTCGGTAAATAATTTTAATTTAGCAAGCAAATAAGCCTCTTTTGTCTGATGATAATCTAAATGATCTTGACTAAAGCTAGTAAAGCAAGCGACATTAACTTTTATGCCATATAGCCTTTCCTGATCGAGTCCGTGGCTGGAAGCTTCAAAAGCCAAATATTCTATATCATTGTCAGTTAGATTATGAAGGATTTTTCTAAAATTTATAGGGTCAAGAGTTGTCAAAGAAGGTATATCTTCTAAAATTTCAGGTAAT
Organism: Oxypoda opaca; assembly: GCA_913698015.1. Taxonomy (NCBI): domain Eukaryota; kingdom Metazoa; phylum Arthropoda; class Insecta; order Coleoptera; family Staphylinidae; genus Oxypoda; species Oxypoda opaca. The sequence goes on from CAJYCQ010000016.1 coordinate 83,791, forward strand.
TTAATATTACCAAAATACTCCACGCCGAGTGTCCCGATAGTAGCGGCATTTTTGCCGAGTAAGGAATATAATTGTGCTATATAAGATACTACCGAACTTTTGCCGTTAGTACCGGTTACGGCTATTAAATATTTTGGTTCTTTCGGGTAAAGGATTTTTGCTGCCAAACTTAGTGCTATACGTATATCTTCTACATATACTATTTTTGTAGGATTTAGCTCTACACTTTCTTTATTATCGGTAATAATAATTCCTGCCTTATGATTTAAAGCATCGGGAATAAATTTATTCCCGTCGTAATTTTCTCCCTTAATGGCAAAAAAAGCCTCATTTTCTTTGACTTGGCGGGAATCAACGGATAAATCGGTGATACTATGCTGCCGAAATAATATTTGTAATTTCTGTAATAATAAGGAGTAGGGCATATAGTTTTTTATTTTTTTATTCCTGTCATATTGTAGTGGCGTTGTTGCATGGATCGAATTTTTGGTGTCATACCAGCGAAAGCTGGTATCTAACTTACTAATTTTGTTATATTGTTAAGTAGATTCCCTCTTTCGAGGGAATGATACCAAGTGTAAAACCGAGCCATGCAACAACGCTTAAAGGCGGGGCGTTTTTTGCAAAGCGTTCGGGTGTCATGCCGTGGCTTGACCACGGCATCCAGAAAAAACCTTAATAAAAAGACTGGATACCGTGGTCAAGCCACGGTATGACAAAGACTAGATTGCCACGTCGGTACTACGTACCTCCTCGCAATGGTAAGTTAACCTATCCAGCAATTGATTCGTTTCTGTAATAATATTTTCATCGGTTAATTTCTTGGTAAATATTAATTTGTTATCAGGTTTTACTTTAGCTTGTTGTGAATATCGGCTTACGAATTTTATAATCTTCTCTGCCATATCGGCATTTTTATAAAATCTTATTACAAAACCACCTTCACCTGAATCTAAATTTTCAATATTCAGTTTAAGGCATACTAATTTTATTTTTACTATATCAAGTAAATTATTAAATTCAGTAGGGATTGGACCGAACCTGTCAATCATTTCATCTTTAAATTTTTCCACTTCTGCGTTATCGCTTAAGCTACCTATCCTTCTATACAACCCAAGTTTAAGTATGCCGTCCGATATATAGCTGTCCGGAATAAATACCGGTAATCCTAAATTTATCGTCGGCACAAAATTTTGCTCTAAATTCTGCGGTTCATTTTTCAAAATAGCTATTTGCTCTTCTAGCATTTCTTGATAAAGCTCCGTGCCGACTTCCTTAATTTGCCCTGATTGCTCTTCGCCGATTAAATTACCGAATCCTCGCAAATCCATATCGTGGCTAGCGATCGTAAAGCCTGACCCTAGAGCACAACTATTTTGGATGATATCCAAACGCCTTAAGCTATGTTTGGTTATTTTTTTATAATTAGCTAATGTAAGATATGCGTACCCTCTAACTTTACTTCGTCCGATTCTTCCCCTTAATTGATATAGTTGACTGAGTCCTAGCATATCTGCTTTATGAATAATCATAGTATTTGCGTCGGCTATATCAATACCCGATTCAATTATTGTCGTCGAAATCAGTATATCAAATTTACCGGCATAAAATTCACTCATAATTTCATCGATTTTATTCGGTGCCATTTTGCCGTGAGCTATTTTATATCTTAGTTCCGGCACAATTTGCGTTAACTGTTTTTCAACTTCCGGGATATCATTAATTCGTGGCACTACGTAAAAACTTCTTCCGCCTCGGAAATGCTCACGCAGCAAAGCATCCCTAACAATAACGGGGTCAAAAGGCATAATGGTAGTGCGAACTTCCAACCTATTCATCGGCGGCGTGGCTATGATGCTCAGTTCTTTTAGCCCGTTCATCGACATTTGCAAAGTTCGTGGAATCGGTGTTGCCGACATTGCTAAAACATGTACGGAGGATTTTAGTTCTTTGAGAAATTCTTTTTGACTAACGCCAAAATGTTGCTCTTCATCGATTATTAATAATTTGAGGTTATGATATCTTATATTTTTATGTAATAATGAGTGGGTGCCGATTATTATGTTTATTTCGCCGTTTTCAATTTGTTGCCTAACAATTTTAGCTTCCTTTGTGTTAACAAGGCTAGATAACTGTTTGATATTTAGTCCCAAATCTTTAAATCTTTCCAGAAATCTTAAATAATGCTGACTGCATAAAATAGTTGTCGGTACTATTATAGCAATTTGCGGCAAATGTTCATTTAAGGATTTCGCCACCATAAAAGCGGCACGCATTGCCACTTCCGTTTTACCGAAACCGACATCGCCGCATATTAACCTATCCATTAATATTCCGGAGCTTAAATCTGCTTTAACGTCGTTAACGGCATTTAGCTGATCTTCAGTTTCGGTAAAAGGGAATTTATTACAAAATTTATTGTATTCATCAAGGTCAAATTCTATAGCAGCCGCAAGGTTAAGCTTTCTTTTGGCGGCTATTTGTAGTAATTGCAAAGCAATTTCTTTGATACGGTTTTTTAATTTAGCTTTATTTCGTTGCCACGAAGAACTACCAAGCTTATCAAGCTCGGCATTGCTATTGCCGTATTTTTTTATTACTTCAATATTTTCAACAGGTATATATAACTTATCGTTACCGGCATATAAGATTTTTAGGAAATCATGGGCTTTGCCTCTAACCTCTAAGGTCTCGACTTTTAAAAATTGTCCTATTCCGTGATCTTTATGAACGACAAACTCTTCTTCGTTTAAATTATCCAGTTCCAGTAAAATATTTTTAAGCTTACGATTTGCATCTGACGGGGAATTACTAACTAATTTTTTTTCTAATACATCACTAGCGGCAATAAATAAATATTGCTCGGTATAAAAGCTGTGATTAAGCGGAATGCGAGCAAGGTTTACGACGCCGATTTTTGCTTCCTTCAGTTCGCTAACTTCATTATATTGATATTCGTAATTTTCTATTATGGTTTTTAATCTTTCTAAACCGCTGACGGAAGAGCAACATATTATCGGAATTTTAGAGTGATTAGCGGTTATTATTTCAAATAATTTATCAAAAACCGTTTTTTTCTCGGCAAAGCTAGTAGAAGCGATATTTTCAAGTAAACTAATTTGATCGGAATTTTCGGAAATAATTAAAATATTTTCTTCTTGTTCAAGTAATTTTGTTATTTCGAGAGATGAAAAATATAATTGCGAAGGTTCAAGAGCAGGGTAGAAGTTATTAAATTTAAGCTTATTTGATTCAATTCTTGCTTGATAGAAATCATTATAACTATGTTCAAATTCTAAAATAGCTTGTTTAGATAAATTATCAAAAATAATTATAGGTCTGTCTAAATAATCGATTAAATTATAACAGGAATCACAGAATAACGGCAGTAATTGCTCATAACCCGGGAATTTCCTCCCTTCCATTATTGCTTTGTATAAAGGCGTATTAGTATGATTCACGCCGAAATTTTGTAAGTAATTATCTTTAAAATTACTTATCGTATCTTGATTTAATATTATTTCACTAGCGGGGCTAATAATTAATTCCGTGTGTGCCGTATGCGATTTAGTAGAAATTTGACTATCAATATCAAATTCCTTAATCGATTCAATGCGATCCCAGCTAAAGTTGATTCTGTAAGCTTTCGGACCGGATAAAATTACATCAACAATTTCACCTCTCACCGCAAACTCACCGCTATCGATAGCACTAGCATTCCTAGTAAAACTATTACTTACTAAAAAATCGGCAAGCGAGGCGGCAGTAAGTTTCATCTTAAGAGAAAGTTTTAAAGATGATTTGACAAAAAAATCAGGAGGAGGTAATTTATTCAGCAAATTAGTAGCTTGGGTAATAACTATATTCTTATTATTGTTCGTTACTAGCTTAGTTAAAATATTTGCTCTTGCCGATAAAATATTTTGATTAGGTGATATATGATCGTAAGGGACAGTATCGACAGAAGGAAAATATAGTATATTTTCTTGTGGAGAAAAAAATAAAGCCTGTTTATATAGCTTTATTGCTTCTTCTTCATTACTCGCCAGTAAAATAATATTTTTGTGTGAATTGCTTATAGAATACCGGTTAGCAAAAAAACTTTTCGCTACCGATGGAAATTTTTGCGTCAACATTATTGATTTTTAACTTTTTGAAAATTCACGTAATTTATTCATTATTTCAGTATTTAGATAAGAAGGAATAGGGGATTTACCGGTAATCCAATTATAAAGCTCATTATCATTTTGATCAAGTATTAAAGCAAAATCATTAAGGCTTTTTTCGTCTAGTTTAAATAAAAATTGTTCGGCAAATTTGCTAAATATATAATCTGTTTCTCTGCAACCACGATTTTTACTTCGGTAAAAGAGTTTTTTTTGAAAATCTTTTTTATTTAATTTATTCATAAACTAATCTTGCAAAAATTTTTTATAATAATATTATTAAAACTATCAAATACCAAGATAATTTTAAAAGCTTAAAGTTGTCAGGTCTAAATTTAAATGGCTCGTCATTGTGAGCGGGTATTGGCGTTGTTGCATGGGTCGATTTTACCTCGTCATTGCGAGGAGATGCGTAGCATCGACGTGGCAATCCAGTAAAAAATAGCTAAAAATGTTATGAGATTTTTTATTTTCTAGATTGCCACGCTCCTTTCAGTCGCTCGCAATGACGTTTGGGGTATTCATGCAGCAACGCCGGCTGTGTCATGCCGTGGACTTGATCACGGCATCCAGTCTTTTATTAAAGCTTTTTTTGGATACCATGGTCAAGCCACGGTATGACATCGTACTTATAATATGAACGTTAAAAATGTAAATTCTCTAGATGCTTATAGCTTACTTATGGTGGATGAAGATGCTGTTCTTATAGACGTTAGAACTCCGCAGGAATGGGAAAAAACAGGTGTTCCTTATTTAGGGGATCGAAATAAAGTTGTTTTTTTAAGTTGGCAACTACTCCCTAATATGTCGTTAAATAAAGATTTTGAACCGCAATTTACATCGTGTATTAAAAATAAAATGAGTAATATATTTTTTCTATGTCGCTCCGGACATAGGTCACTTTCGGCAGCAACTTTCATAGCCCAAATGAATTATGAAAATTGTTATAATATTATTGACGGCTTTGAAGGAAATAACCGTAATATCGGATGGAAACAAAATAATTTACCGTGGCAATTTTAAGTGAATACTAATCAAAATCAGATAATTTTAGGAAAACAAACGGATATTTTTATAGATGTTTGGGGACATGTAGCCCAAGATCTTTATAAATATTACGGAGAAGCTTTATATAATAGTTGGTTTAGCAAAATCAATTTTATAGAATTTTCTGTAAATAACGTCATACTTTGTGCACCGACAAATTTTATCCGTGATTGGGTAAAATCAAAATATTCTATCGTTATATTACAATTATTTCAGCATTATAACGAAGGGATCAAATCAATAGAAATAATTACCAGAGAATTACCGTTATCCGAACAAACTATTTTGGAGTTACCTGCCAAGTCTTTAGCGGATTTGGAGACAACCGACCTAAATTCAGAAAATATTTTTTCAACGCTAGATATTCGTTTTACATTTGATAATTTTGTTGTCGGAGCACCGAACGAACTAGCATATGCAGCAGCAAGGGCGGTTGCCGAGTCCGGTAATGTGGTATCCGAATCGAATCCGCTTTTTTTATACGGCGGGGTGGGTCTCGGAAAAACGCATTTAATGCATGCAATTAGTTGGTATATAAAACAAAATAATCCGAACCGTAAAGTAATATACATGTCGGCGGAAAAATTTATGTATCAATTCGTTAAGGCACTTCGTAATAAAGAGGTTATGGCTTTCAAAGAAAGATTCCGCTCGGTTGATGTATTAATGATCGATGATATTCAATTTATTTGCGGTAAAGATAGTACGCAAGAGGAATTTTTTCATACCTTTAATACTTTGATTGATAATAATCGCCAAATGGTTATCTCTTGCGATAGATCGCCGTCTGATCTGGATAATATTGAAGATAGAATTAAATCACGTTTAGGGTGGGGGCTCGTTGCCGATGTTCACAGTACTACCTATGAGCTACGCCTCGGTATTTTAGAGTCCAAGCTTGAACAAATGAATATTCATATCCCAAAAAATGTTATCGAGTTTTTAGCTGCTAAAATAATCTCAAATGTCAGAGAGTTAGAGGGAGCTTTAAATAAAGTTATTGCTCATTCTAATCTTGTCGGTAGGGAGGTAACTTTAGAAAATACCCAAAATATTTTACGAGATTTACTGCGTTCTAACGAAAGGATAATTACCATTGAAGATATTCAAAAAAAGGTAGCAAGCCGTTATAATATTAAATTTTCCGATATGTCTTCGGTAACACGGCAACGTGCAGTAGCTAGACCTCGGCAAATTGCTATGTATCTTAGTAAGGTGCTGACACCTAAAAGCCTTGCCGATATCGGTAAGAAATTCGGTAAAAAAGATCACACAACCGTTATGCATGCCATCAAGAAAGTAGAAGAATTATCGAAAACCGACATAGAACTTCGTGAAGAAATTAATTTGTTAATGAAAATATTACAGAATTAGAAATTAAACCACGAAACCGAATAATTCTTTTACTTCAGTAACCGTTTTTGTTGCCCTAGCACTTGCTTTCTCCGCTCCGTTATGTAATACTCTTAGCAGATAATCTTGATTATTCATTAAATCTAAATATTTGCTATGAATCGGTTGTAATTTAGAGGTAATAATTTCTGCTAAATCTTCCTTAAACTTAGCGAAGCCTTTATTTTGATAATTTTGGGTTATTGTCTCAATATTAGCTTCAGATAGGTTAGCATAAATATCAATTAAATTGCTAATTTCCGGTCGATTTTCCTTATCATAGCTAATTTCGGTTAAATGATCAGTTTTAGCTTTTTTTATTTTTTGCTGAATAAGGTCGGCATTATCCTTTAAATTAATCCGTGAAGAGTCAGAAGAATCGGATTTACTCATTTTTTTACGCCCGTCTTTCAAGCTCATTACTCTTGCTGCCGTTCCACCAATTAACGGTTCCGGCACTTTCAAAACTTCTTTATTAAATTTCCTGTTAATTACGCCGGCAATATCTCTAGTAAGTTCTAAATGCTGTTTTTGATCTTCACCGACTGGGACGCAATCGGCTTGATATAATAATATATCCGCTGCCATAAGCACGGGGTATGATAATAACCCAAGGCAAGCTTTTTCCGGGGTCTTGCCTGCTTTATCTTTAAATTGTGTCATACGTTTAAGCCAACCAAGAGGCGTAACACAATTTAATATCCAAGCAAGTTCGCTATGTTCCTTGACCATACTCTGTGCAAAAATAGTAACTTTATCGGGAGAAAGTCCGGCAGCTAGATAAATAGCTAAAGTTTGCATTATAGAGTTTTTAAGCTCTTCAGGCGTACGCTCTATAGTAATAGCATGCAAATCGGCCAAAAAGAAAAAGCAATTATATTCTTCCTGCATTTTAACCCAATTTTTAATAGCACCTAAGTAATTACCGAGATGTAAAGAACCTGTGGCTTGAACGCCGGAAAGGATAGTTTTTTTCATTTAGTACCTTATTTATTTTATTCATTATAAATTTATGCTATATATCTTATACTTCTGTAAGTATGAACCGAGATTGTTGGGTGAGCATAATTATCGTAGTATGGTGTCGTACCGGCGTTGTTGCGTGGCTCGAAAAATGGTTCCAATGTCATACCGTGGCTTGACCACGGTATCCAGAAAAAGCTTTAATAAAAAGACTGGATGCCGTGATCAAGTCACGGCATGACACCGTACTTGTAATACCATACTATGATAATTATGAGCCACGCAATGCCTGTCAAGCCACGGGATGACATGCTTTAACCTATTATACCGGCAGTATATTTTATTAACAATTTTAATTAATTATTTATTTATGTTTTGGCGTTTAAGGATTTTACTATTTTATGGCTTACTTGCCATATTTACTTTTATTTTTTTTCTTATATGTTACATACCCGTAACGTTTTTCAATGTCAACTACCAAATAAGATATAAAATCGGCGTTATTTTTTCCTATGCTTTTATTTGGTTAGCAAGGTTTTGTTGTGGGCTTAAATATCAAGTTTCCGGTCTTGAGAAGCTGCCTAAAATACCTTCGATAGTTGTCTCTAATCATCAATCATTTTGGGATCAGATATTTATGCAACTAATTATTCCGGAGCATTCATGGGTGTTAAAACGTGAATTATTTAATATACCTTTGCTTGGATGGGGGCTTAGAATGGTTAAGCCTATTGCGGTAGATCGTAACGTTAATATTTCCGTTACTCAAATTTTAAGAGAAGGGCAAGAAAAAATAAAGCAAGGATTATGGTTAATTATTTTTCCCGAATCAACTAGAGTATTACCGGAAAAAACAGTAAAATTCAAACCGAGTGCCGTAAAATTAGCTTCGCTTGCAAAAGTACCGATCGTTATGATGGCACATAATGCGGGGCTTTTCTGGCCTAAAGGCTTTTGGTTTAAAAAACCCGGGACGATTCAAGTGAAAATTATTGATGTTATAAGCACAGAAGAAGTAGAGCAATCCGATGTACGAGAGCTTAATGAAAAAATAGAAAAGATAATTAACAAGGAAAAGCAAAAGTTGCTAAATTAATATTATTTTGATAGATTTAATTTTAATTATAGTTATCATTAAGTTACATAGATAAAAATATTTTTGAGAGGTATTTATGAAAAACGGAACACAATTAAAGCTAGTTGCGGTTATTGATAGTTTGCATATGATGCTTTACGATGCTCAAGGAATAAAAATTACCGGTAAGCCTGAAGAAATATCGTTAATGCCCGAAGAACATCACCATCATAGAGAAAAAAGCCAAAGTCATTATCAAAATAAATCAAATCCGGGTTCTTTGTTTGAACCGCACACTTCCCTAAAAGATATAGAGCATAAAGAAGCAGCAAGAAGCGTTGCTAAGCATTTAGATAAAATAATGCAAATACCGCATAAATATAAAGAATTAATTATTGTTGCCGAGCCGCAAATGCTAGGATGCGTAAGACAAGAGTTAAATAATAATTTAAAGAAAATGATAACAAAAGAGGTGGCTAAGGACTTAGTTCATCATAAAGCGGAGGCAATTGAGCGTGCGGTGTTTTCTTGAATGAAGCATAGACACTAGCATCGTCATTGCGAGGAGATTGAAGCGTTGTTGCGTGGATAGAATTTTGCAAAGCGTTCGAGTGTCATACCGTGGCTTGACCACGGTATCCAGAGAAAATCTTAGTAAAAGACTGGATGCCGTGATCAAGGAACTAGAATGACACCGTGCTTGTAACACCGTAATACGATAATTATGATCCATGCAACAACACTAATGCCGTCTCGCCATGACGAATTGATATTCACCTAAATTAATGAGATTAGTTTATGCAAAATGATATACAAAAAATATGCGTTATCGGTTCAGGGGTTATGGGGGCGGGAATCGCCGCTTTAATTGCTAACGCTTCTCATAAAGTCGTGTTATTGGATATTGCAGCGAGTGACCCAGACGATAAAAGTAAAATTGTTAAAAATGCGATAGAAAATTTGCATAAACAAAAACCTCCTGCCTTGTCTTTTCCTGATAAAGCAAATCTTATTACTATCGGTAATTTAGAGGATGATCTAAATTTAATTAAAGATTGTGACTTAGTTATTGAAGTTATTATTGAGAAGCTAGAAATAAAACATCAATTATATGATAAAATTACTCCTTATTTAAAGAAAGATGCAATTATTGCTTCCAATACTTCCACGTTGCCGTTAAAAAGGCTGAAAGAAAATTTGAGTAGCGAGTTTAAGACTCGATTTGTAATTACGCATTTTTTCAATCCGCCGAGATATATGGAGCTACTTGAATTAATTACGGATAATAAAGTAGAACCGGAAGTAATCGCCCAAGTTTCCGAATTTTTAACCGGAATTCTAGGTAAGACTATAGTAAAATGCAATGACACTCCTGGCTTTATTGCTAACAGAGTCGGGTGTTTTTTACTTGAGCTAGTAGTTCGCAAAGCTATAAAAGAGAATTTAGACCCTGTAATTATCGATAAAATATTTACTACTCAATTTGGTTTGCCGAGTACCGGAATTTTTGGCTTATATGATTTAATAGGTCATGACGTAATGAAATTAATATCCGGTTCGTTGCTTGCTAGCTTGCCGGAAAATGATTATTACCACAAAATTTATTTAAATGCTCCTACCCTTGATAAGATGATTGAAAGTAAATTAATCGGTCGTAAAGGAGGAGGGGGGTTTTATCGCTTCTCTTCAGTAAACGGGAAAAAAATAAAAGAGGTTATAAATTTAGCCGATTTATCTTATAAACCGGTACAGAAAATAGAAAATGAGTTTAAGGATGTTAATGAGCTTTTAACAAGCGATTCTATTTATGGCAAGTTTTTTGTTGAAGTTTTAACAGAATTTTATATTTATTTGACAGGTTTAATACCTGAAGTCACTAGCAATATTTATGATATTGATTTAGCTATGAAGCTTGGTTATAGCTGGAAATTTGGACCTTTTGAGCTACTGACATTTCATATAAAAGACAGCTGGCAATGGTTAATTCGTCAAGCTAATTTTATGAAATTGCCGTTTCCTAAGTATCTAGCAAATGCCAAATATAAAAATATTGATAAAGAAAAATTTAGCTCAAGAAAAGATATAACAAAGTTAAGTGAAATATTAGCAGAAAATGGTTCGGCTAAGTTATTACTCTATCAAGGTCAATTAGTTTTTATTATCAATACTAAAATGAATTGTCTAAATAAAGAGGTATTTGATTTACTACAAAAATCTGTCGAGGTGGCTGAGGATCAAAAGCAAAATCTTTATATTTGGTCGCCAGACAATAATTTTTCTGCCGGTGCCGATTTAAAATTAATTCTTTCTTATATAGAAAATCAGGATTTTCAAGACTTAGAAGAGTTTTTAAAGCTAGGGCAGCAAACTATGCAGAAGCTAAAATATTCAACTTCTCATATTGTTAGCTGTGCACTGGGGGTAGCACTCGGAGGCGGGTGTGAGTTGTTGCTTCATTCAAATTTTATAGTAGCTAACCAGGAATTAAATGCCGGACTTGTTGAAGCTTCGGTAGGTTTAATACCGGGGTGGGGCGGTGTTACGGAAATGTTTTTAAGAAGCGAAGGCGATAAAGATAAATTAGTTAAGAATATCAAAAATATTTTAACTTCAAATAAATCAAGTTCAGCCGATTATTTCGCCGCTGATTATAATATTGCTCATTTACAAATAAATATGAATAAGAATTATATTTTAGATGAAGCGTTGCAATTAAAATTACCTAAAAAAATCATACCGCCTGCCGGTAAAATAACCCTACCGAAAATCACTTTAGCCAATGAGTTAGATACCTCCAAATATAATGACGTACAAAATAAAATATTATCAAAGCTGCAGGATTTTATAAATAACCACTCAGAGATAAGTGAAGAAGAAATATTATCGTTTGAGCGAGAAATGTTTTTAGAGTTAGCTGAAGAACCGCAGATTGTCGATAAGTTGAGATTGATGTAAAAGCTACTGTCATGCCGTGACTTGATCACGGCATCCAGTCTTTTTATTAAGGTTTTTTCTGGATACCGTGGTCAAGCCACGGTATGACACCATACTTGTAATAACCATAATACGGTAAAATCGATCCACGCAACAATGCTATCTCGCCATGACGGCGAAAATATCCCCCTTAGTGAAGTAATTAATTACTGATATATTATACCAAATTTAATTTGGTATGTTTATGATTACTTTACTTGCAACAATAATAGGTTTTATTAGCTCTATATTGCCTGAAATTTTAAAAATATTAAAAGATCTTAATGATAAAAAACACGAACTACATATTTTAGATCGGCAGATTGAAAATAATAAACTTAATCACTCTAAAACTTTTACGGAACTAACTATCTCTAAAGAAATGGCAGAACAATACTCGCTTTACTCAACTTACAAATCAGGAATAAGTTGGGTTGATGCCTTAAATAGTTCGGTACGCCCCGTTTTAGCTTACAGCTTTTTTGCTATGTATGCGGGGGTTAAATATATCCAATATAAAGCTGTAAAAAGCACGGCTATTTTGGTAGAGTATCTGGATGTTTTATGGAGCATAGAAGATCAAACAATCTTCGCAGGGATTATTAGTTTTTACTTCGGTCAACGCACTTTTAGTAAGTTTTGGAAGCATAAGAACGCCAGATTACCATGAAAAATTAAGTTGTTGGGTGTCATTCCGGCAACAATGCCGAAATAAATTCAGGATAACTATTATTTTCTAGATTGCCACGTCGGCATAAATGCTTCCTCGCAATGACGATTCTGGCAACCATACAATAATGCTCCGTTTTCAAGGGAATAATACCCAATAATTAAATATTCTGTAAATTCAACACCTCTTTAATTAAAGGGATAGTTACTTTACGTTTGGATGTTAGAGCGAAATGATTAATTTGCTCTAATATTTCTATAATTTCTTTATGTTGTTTTGGCAGGTTTACTAATAAAAAATCTACGATGCTTTCGGGGATTGTTATAGAAGAAGTAGCAAAATGTTTGAAGATTAATATCCTCATTAATTCATCGTCCGGCGGCTCTATTTCAATAGTTAATACGGATTTTATTCTTGAAGATAAATCGGGCAATATAAAATTTTTGCTTATATTAGACTGCGTCAGCAATAAATATTTTTGCCGCTCATTAATTAGGTTAAATAAATGCAATAGAATTACCTCTTGCCATTTTTCAATATCTTCAATAATGAAACTATTATATTTAGCTAAAATTTCTTCATCAAAAAAAATATCTTTAATGATAAAGCTGTTAGCTAGGTTTTGCCATATTTTTGCAAGGTAGGTTTTGCCTGAAGCAGGTGCTCCTTTAATTAACAGCGTGAATTTATAAGGATTTACTCCCCAATTTGTTTGCCGGTTTTTTAACGTATTATGAGCGAGCTTATTAGAGCTAGAAACAATAAACTCATCGGGATGATATTGTGTATTGTTAGGTAAAGGAAATATAAGTTGCTGCATGGCTCCGATGTCATTCCTGCGGAAGCAGGAATCCAGAAAAAATAACCTTAATACTGGTACAAAAATTACATATTTGATAAAATAAACATATAAAAAACAAGTTTTTTATATGTTTTACTGGATTCCCGCCTTTAGCTAGAATGACATAATAAGTATCCCTAATCTTTATCGCTCTTGACTATAAAATTTACTAGCTTTGTAAAAGTCAATTACGTTAAAAAGTAGAATTTTGGTAATGCCGGCGATCGGTATAGCAAAAAATATGCCGACAAAGCCGAATAAACTACCGCACGCCAAAATTGAGAATATTATCCAAACCGGATGAAGACCTATTTTATCACCGATAATTTTAGGCGTTAAAATATACGATTCGCCGATATTACCGATAAGATAAATTATTATTATATATAACAATTTTATTTTCATACCGAAAGTTAAATAGCCGACAATTAGTGCCAGAGAAAAAGATATTAAAGTGCCGATAAACGGGATGATAACAAGAAAACCGCTTAAGATACCAAGTAAAATGGCTAAATCTACCCCGACAATAGATAATGAAATGCTATAAAAAACCGATAATAATAAGCAGATATTTAGCTGTCCCCTTATATAAGCCGATAGTAAACTATTAATGGAAAATAATATTTCCGTTATTTTCTTTTTGCTGTGTAACGGTAATAATGATTCCATATTTGCTATAATTTTTGGCCAGTCCCGTAAGAAATAAAATAATATTATAGGTATTAATAACAATAATACAAATATATTGATTGTAACTATCGTATAGCGCCAGAAATTATTAGCAAGGCTGGTTAATATAGTGAATATATTATTTATAAAATTACTTAGCGAATCTTTAATTTTATCGGCAATATTCGGCTCTATTGAATAAATTTTTGCCGAAAGATGCGGCATTATTTCTGCTTGAAAATAATTTTTATATTTAGGTACGTTATTTATAAAAATAGAAATTTGTTGATAAATTATCGGCAATAATATAATAAGTGCTACAAAAAATACTCCTAAAAAAATCAGGAATATTATAGATGCCGCTAGGTTTCTCGGTAGTTTGAGCCGTGATACAATAAAATCAATAGTCGGTTGTAATAAGTAAGCAATTATAAAAGCAATAAAGAAAGGTTTTATAACACCTGAAATTAATGTTGAGGCAGTTATAAAAACCCCTAAAAGGAGAAACCAAAATATAGCTATTCTATTCAAAATATTTCCCTTTTTTGATTAGGTTATTCCGGTGTCGTACCGCAGTTAATTCGATGCCATTCCCGTTAAACGGAGTGTTGTTGCATGGCTTGAAAAATGGTTCTAATGTCATACCGCTTGACCTACTAGTGTACGAACGTTTAAATAAAGAGGTGAAAATTCTGTCATTCCGTGGCTACGACCACGGAATCCAGTCTATAATGTCATAAAAAGACTCTAAAATAAGCCTAATACTGCTTTATTTTTCTGGATGCCGTGATCAAGTCACG
>CAJYCQ010000021.1:0-13564 GCA_913698015.1 Oxypoda opaca
AAATTAGAAAAACTTAAAATCAAAACTAAGCTTAATCATTTTGCGATAAAGTATAAATTATTGCTAAAAGCTAATCAGATAGCCTTTAAGGAATTGCATAATATGATTGCTACTACTGCTTAGTGCGTAACATGAGTTAGTTACAAAATTATTATCTTTTAAAGGAAAAACAACACTATCTTTTTGCCCAAACCAGTTAGCCCAGTACAGCCTATTAAATGCCGGCATTTTGTCGGCGTAAATTTCTAACTCGTTATCTTGGTTTTTAACTCCCACGGCGTTTGTGCTAGCATCAAATATTAAATCCGGTTTCGGTGAGTAAAGCATTAATATAAAAGACACCCCCATAATCCAAAATCCCCAAAGACGCCAATTTGTTTTCCAGATACATATCCAGAAAAAGCCGAATAAAAAGAGTAGATTACTTAAATTCGTTATATAACCGAAATACCAAACTGCACCTTTAAGGTTATTAAAATACTCTGCCGAGTAAATAATTATGCTAATGAAAAAACCCATTATTTTTAAAATAAAGCCGTCTATATTTAACCACATTAAAGGTAATGACAACAAAGCCAGAGGCATAAGAAAAAATGACATTATCGGTACAACGATAAGATTATTCGGAATGGAATAAGTTGAAAATATGAAGAACTGATTTATTACCACCGGTGCCGTGATAATACTTGCTAAAAAACTAGAATAAATATTTGATGCCGTATAAAATTTTATTGAGGCAAAAATTCCTTTATTATCACCGAGTAACCATTGATTTTTTAAATAAAACTCATAGCCTGCGACTAAAGATAGCACGGCAATAAAAGACAGTTGAAAACTTGGGTGGAATATATATTCAGGATTTAATGATAATATTATGAAAGCCGCAATAGCCAGCGACCGCAACGGAAAACAAGAGCGTTCTATAATGACGGCATAGATAAAAATCGCTGCCATAATAAAGGCTCTAGTTGCGGCAATCTGCATGCCGCTTAGCTCTAGATAACCGAAGCTACCGATCAGCGAACAGATAGCGGCAACTAACTTTACATTATAATTGTAAGAAAGATAATTAGAGAGATTTAATAAAAAACGTGTCGATATAAATAAAATCATCGCCACTAGCGATAAATGTAGACCCGAAACGCAAAGCACATGGGAAATACCGCTTTGCCTCATATCTTGCATTAATTGCCGGTTGATGCCTTTTGTCTCGCCGAGCAATATCGCAGCAGCAAAATTACCTTTAATGCTCCCTAATTTCTCCACTAAATTTTGATAAATATTAAATCTAATTTTATAGATAATCCTGTTAATATATTTTTCTTGGTGTAATAAAATTTTCGGCGGAGACATTGCATAGCCGTTTGCACCAATTTCAGATAAATAAGCATAAAAGCCAAAATCATACCCGTCGGGCAGAATGCTATTTTGTGGCTTATACAACTTAGCGAGCAAGTTGATTTTATCACTTACGCTAATATCTGTCAGGTATTTCCTCGGTAGGCTTATTCTAATTTTTTTTATATTGCGATTAATTTTTTTTATTTTTATATCATTTAACACTATTTGTACACCGTGAATAGTCGGCTTGATAGTCTCAATCGTGCCGGTAACTTCTGAAATTATCGGCTTACCGATAGTGCTACCTTGTAAATTTAAGACTCTATATTTACTAATCACTAGACCAAAGGCAAAGGCGATAACTAGCCCACTAGTAAATTGCCAAAATATCCCGTATTTTTTTGTAAGAAGTAATAACAAGGAGAAGAGAAAAATAGCTAGGATTGCTAAAAACGACGGCTCAAAATTTAGCGAAAAATAAACGATAATACCGCAAATAAAACTAACAAAATACCATAAGCTAAGATTATTATACTCCTCTTCAAGAGTATCTCTTAAATATTTCAGCACTTTTGCAACTTTAGGTTAAAGTCAGGATTATATGCGATTAAGGGCTAAGTGCAATGGATTTATTGGGGTATTATGAGTTTGTTGCGTGGAAGCTTCTCAAGGTCATTGCGGACGACCGAAGTGTTGTCTGGCTCGAATTTTTACAAAGCGTACGATGTCATTCTAGTTCCTTGATCACGGCATCCAGTCTTTTTATTAAGTTTTTTTCTGGATACCGTGGTCAAGCCACGGTATGACACCATACTTGTAATAACCATAATACGGTAAATTATGAGCCACGCAACAACGCCTTACACAGCTCGCAATGACGTTTGGGGTAGACGAAGATCAACTTCAAAAAGAGCAAGGAGTCTATAAGTCGAGGAGCACAGCGTATACTTAATACGTGGCTACCTGCGAACTTATTAAGACGACGTAGCCAATTTTTGAAGTTCATCGAGTATACCTATATACCTAAAGCTTGGCGATAAAGCTCAAGCATCGCATCTTGCTCGGCTAATTTATCTCTATCAAGTTTTTTTAATTTTATGATAGCTTTCATTGCTTTAGCATCAAAGCCGTGAGAAGACGCATCTTGAAAAATATCTTTTATTTCTTCGGATAATTCTGCTTTTTCTTGTTCTAATCTTTCTATTTTATTTATATATTGTTCTAATTGTTCTT
Organism: Oxypoda opaca; assembly: GCA_913698015.1. Taxonomy (NCBI): domain Eukaryota; kingdom Metazoa; phylum Arthropoda; class Insecta; order Coleoptera; family Staphylinidae; genus Oxypoda; species Oxypoda opaca. The sequence goes on from CAJYCQ010000021.1 coordinate 2,575, forward strand.
TTACTATTACTTCCGACATAAAAATTATTTAACCATTTAAAATTTACTATATGATCGAAAAATTATTTTTCTTATTAATTTTATAGATAATTTTAATAAAAATACCAGAAGAATCTTGAAAAGCTTTATCTTTGATTAAAGCACTTATAATTATTGAAAATACAAAGTTTTTGTATATCTTTATAATTTAGGTTGTTTATAAAAAATTAATTTAACTAAAATATAATAATGCAATTATATCCTTTAAGGCTGCTACCCGATAAAATCGATTTTGATTTTATGAATTTTAAAAAAATAAGTTATACGTTATCTATTATATTATCGCTAATCAGCATATTATGGGTAGGTATCTATAAATTTAATTTCGGCATTGATTTTGCCGGCGGCATTGTTATCGAAGTAAGGCTTGACCAAGCACCTGACTTACCGAAAATGCGTGAAGTATTAGGAGGTCTCGGAATTGGTGAGGTGGTACTGCAGAATTTCGGCAGTGAGCGGGATTTATCTATTAGGTTCGGCAGTAGTAGTGAAGATAATTTAAGGAAAAATATTGAACTCATTAAATCGACTTTACAAGAAAATTTTCCTTATAAATTCGAATATCGTAAAGTAGATTTTGTCGGTCCGCAAGTCGGGCGGCAATTAATTAACGCAGGTGTTTTGGCGATGTTATTTTCCTTTGCGGCGATTATGGTTTATATTTGGATAAGGTTTGAATGGTATTTCGGTCTTGGGATATTAGTTGCTTTAGTACATGACGTTATTTTAAGCCTTGGCTTTATGAGTATGACGGGCTTAGATTTTAACTTAAGTACCATAGCGGCAATCCTGACTATAATAGGTTACTCGGTTAATGATTCAGTAGTGATATATGATAGAATCAGGGAGAATTTACGCAAATCGCATAAAAAAGTTATTACCCAAATTATCAATGTTAGTATTAACGAAACATTATCAAGAACGGTCTTAACGGTTGTTACTACCTTGCTTGCTAATTTGGCACTAGTAATTTTCGGCGGTGAGGCGATTCGTAGCTTTAGTGTATTAGTATTTTTCGGTATTATCGCAGGAACATATTCGTCAATTTTTATTTCTGCTCCGATACTCACGTTATTTGCTACTAAGAAAATTGATAATAAGAAAGGATAAAACTGACATCAAAATAAAGAGCAATATATGCTAAAAGCAGAAGATAGAATTTTTACTAACCTGCAAGGCACAGAAAGCCATGATATAAAAGCCAGTAAAAAACGAGGAGATTGGGATAATACGAAGGCTTTAATCAGTAAGGGGCGGGAATGGATAATTGAAGAAGTAAAAAAATCCGGTCTGCGAGGTCGTGGCGGTGCCGGCTTTTCTACAGGCACTAAATGGTCGTTTATGCTGAAAGAATCGCTTAAACCTTCTTATTTAGTAGTCAATGCCGATGAATCCGAGCCTGGAACTTGCAAAGATCGTGATATTTTAAGGTTTGAACCGCATAAATTAATTGAAGGTTGTTTATTGGCAAGTTTCGCAATAAATGCACATGTATGTTATATCTATATTAGAGGTGAGTTTTATAATGAAGCTTCCAATATTCAACGAGCTTTAGATGAAGCGTATAAGGAAGGATTAATCGGTAAAAATGCTTGCGGCTCAGCTTTTGATTGCGATATTTATTTACATAGAGGAGCAGGAGCATATATTTGCGGTGAGGAAACAGCATTACTTGAGAGTCTAGAAGGAAAAAAAGGCATGCCTAGGTTAAAACCGCCTTTCCCTGCAGGCTACGGTTTGTACGGTTGCCCGACTACCATTAATAATGTTGAATCTATAGCGGTAGTGCCAACTATTTTAAGACGTGGAGCCGGTTGGTTTAGCAGTATCGGCAAGCCGAATAATACCGGCACTAAAATTTTCTGCATTTCAGGACATGTCAACAAGCCTTGTAACGTTGAAGAAAAAATGGGCATTCCTTTAAAAGAGCTAATCGATAAATATGCCGGCGGGGTGCGTGGCGGTTGGGATAATCTTAAGGCTATAATCCCGGGCGGTTCTTCCGTGCCGTTATTACCTAAATCTTTATGTGAAGTAGATATGGATTTTGATAGTTTAAAAGCCGCCGGATCGAGTCTTGGAACCGGCGGTATTATCGTCATGGATCAATCTACCGATATTATTTATGCCATTGCCAGATTAAGCAAGTTTTATATGCATGAGTCGTGCGGTCAATGCACTCCTTGCAGAGAGGGGACAGGCTGGATGTGGCGGGTTATGATGCGTTTAGTACGAGGAGAGGCAAAAAAGCATGAGATTGATGAGTTGCTTGAAGTAACCAAAGAAGTTGAAGGACACACTATTTGTGCTTTAGGTGATGCTGCCGCTTGGCCTATTCAAGGGTTAATACATCACTTTCGTGGTGAGATTGAAGAGCGAATTAAGTAGTATAGTGCTGACAGCTGTCATACCGTGGCTCCGACAGCGTTGTTGCATCGCTCGAATTTTTGCAAAGCGTACTGTGTCATGCCGTGACTTGATCACGGCATCCAGTCTTTTTATTATGTTTTTTCTGGATACCGTGGTCAAGCCACGGTATGACACAGTACTTGTAATAACCATAATACGGTAAATTATGATCCACGCAACAATGCCTCCTCGCAATGACGTTTAATCGTTCACGAATAACATTTTAATTATCTATAAAATATATATGCAAACAAATATTGAACCACAGAAAAAACAAATAAATTGGCAAGAATGGCGTTCTTTTTCTTTTGTTATATTGATCGCTTTAATGATTCGGATATTAGTCATGGAGCCCTTTACTGTCCCGACCGCATCAATGAAAGCAACTATTTTAGAAAATGATTATGTTTTTTCAACAAAATATAATTACGGTTACAGTAATTATTCCCTATCTTTCTTCGACTCTTTTAATCTCTTTAAAGGACGAATATTTGCACGCCAACCACAAAGGGGCGACATAATTGTTTTTCGTCCGCCTCATAATATGGATGTTAGATATATAAAACGTTTAATAGGCTTGCCCGGGGATAAAGTGCAATTAATTGACGATGTAATATATATTAACGATCAAAAAATAGAACGCATAGAAGACGGCATTTTTATAAGCGAAGAAGGTCGAAAATATAGAAGATATAAAGAAACATTACCAAACGGCATGTCTTATTTTTCTTATAAAATTGCTCCGATTAACGGAACATTAATGGAAAATAAATACGGCAACACGGAAGTTTTTTATGTGCCGCAGAATAAATATTTTTTCCTAGGCGATAATAGAGACGAGTCAAATGATAGCAGAATAGATTTAGGTTATGTACCGTTTGAAAATTTCATTGCTAAAGCACAATTTATTTACTTTTCTACCGAACTAAAATTATGGGATAACGATATCGGTATTGTAAAGCAAATACTTCGAATCGGTCCTTGGCTTTCTTCTATTAGATTTAACAGAATATTTAAAAGCCTTTATAAAATGGATGCTGCTAATGAAAATAATTGATCAAAAATTAGAGAAGCTATTAGGGTATAATTTTAAAGATAAAAATCTTTTAATCGAAGCATTAAGCCATCCTTCCCTAAAACAACATTCTTCAAGTCAATATGTAGATTATGAGCGACTGGAGTTTTTAGGTGATGCCATATTAAGTTTTCTAATTACCGAAATTTTATTTAGTAATTTTGCCGATTATGATGAAGGAAAATTAGCGAAAATTAGAGCTTATTTAGTTTGCAAAGAAACACTTTGCAAAGTCGCTGCTAAGCTTAATTTAAGCAATTATATTATAATGACGCAAGGAGAGGAGCTTTCAGGCGGGCGTGATAATCCGAATAATATAGAGGATGCAACGGAAGCTTTAATTGCTGCTATTTATCTTGATAGTGATATTAATATTGCACGCAAAATTGTTCGAAATCTATGGGCTGATTTTATTGTTGTTAAGGATTTAACTAATTATGACCCTAAAACCCCGTTGCAAGAATGGGCACAAAGCAAAGGATTTCCCGTGCCGATATATAAGGTTATTAACAGGAAAGGTGCTTCTCACTCTACGACTTTTACCGTATCGGTAACAGTAAAAGGTCACTCACAAACCGGTACCGGTCACTCCATTAAGGAAGCTGAAAAAGACGCTGCACGAGAGTTGTTGCGTACGATTGGGTTGTTGTAAAAACTAAATAAGAGAATAATATGAAAAAATATTTCCAGACTTTATTTTTTGCTTTTTTATCACTAGGAGCTAAAAGCGATAAAACAATTTCTTATATAGATTACTATAATGAAGCTGTCGAATTACATAATTCCGGTCAATACGAGTTGGCTATTAAGTTGTATGATAAAGCTATTAAACTAAATCCTAAGAATCCAGATTTATATAGTAATAAGGGAGCCGCTTTAAATGATTTAAATAAATATCATTTAGCTATTAAAGCCTGTAATAAAGCTATTGAATTAAATCCCACACACATAAATGCCTATAATAATAAAGGCGTCGCTTTACAAAAATTGGAGCAATATGAGTTGGCTATTGATATTTATAATAAAGCTATCAAAATAGATTCTAATGATCCGACTTTATATTATAATAAAGGTGCGGTATTGGCTAAATTAAGCAAATATGAATTAGCCGTTGAAGCCTTTGACAAAGCTATCGAATTAAATCCTAATAATTCAAATTTGTATAATGATAAAAGTATAGCATTAAGCAAATTAGCCAAATATGACTTAGCTATTGAAGCTATTGATAAAGCTATCGAGTTAAATCCTAACAATTCGGTTTTGTATACTAATAAAGATTTAGTATTAGGTATGTTAAGTAAATATAATTTAGCTATTAAGTCATGTAATAAAACTGCTGGGACAAATCCTGATAACCTAGACCCAACATCTAAACTTGATGAACATGATTTTTATAATTTTAGCGTAGAAGCTTGTAGCAAAGCCATTGAATCAAACCCTAGTGATTTCAAGTCATATTATGTAAAGGGAATAGCTTTATATAATTTAGGTAAATATGACTTAGCTATTGAAGCATATGATAAAGCTATTGAATTAAACCCTAATAATTCAGATTTTTATTATGAAAAAGGTGTAGCTCTGTCTAAACTAGACAAGTACAACCTAGCAATTGAAGCCTTTAACAAAGCTATTGAATTAAATTCGGATAATTGGAATTCACACTATGATAAAGGGGTAGCTTTATATAATTTAGGCAAATATGACTTGGCTATTAAGTCATTCGATAAAGTTATCGAATTAAATCCTAATATTTGGAATTCACACCACGACAAAGGGGTAGCTTTATATAATTTAGGTAAATATGACTTAGCTTTAGAATCTATTAACAAAGCACTTGAGTTAGACCCTACAAATTCTGACGCTTAGCAAGCTAAACAATTCTTAATGCAAGAGCTAGAAAATTAAGAACATAATTATTATGTCGATTGTATGACCAACCAAGCTCAAAAAACCGTCTCTGTTTGTATAATCGGTAGACCGAATAGCGGCAAGTCGACTTTATTAAACAAGCTTATCGGGCAGAAAATTTCCATAGTTACTCCGAAGGTTCAAACTACACGCTCAATCATCACCGGCATAGTTACCATTAAAGATACGCAAATAATTTTATATGACACGCCGGGTATATTTGAGCCGAAAAGTCGACTGGAAAAAGCCATGGTTCGGTGTGCTTGGTCAAGTTTACATAGTGCCGATATCGTGATGTTAATTATCGATAGCTTAAAGCCTTTGGATAAAATTACCCTTGAGATATTAAAAAAACTCTCATCTCTTAAAATAACACCGGTATTTTTATTAAACAAAATAGATGTTACATCAAAATATTTTGCCGATATTCAAGCTATATTAACTGCTAATCACCCTGAAAGTTTGGTTTTCCCTATCTCTGCTTTAGTTGGTAAAAATATTGATGAGTTGCTAGAATATATCATATCACAAGCAAGACCCTCGCCGTGGCTTTATGAAGAGGATGACATGACTGATTTGCCGATGCGTTTTTTAGCGGCAGAAATCACGAGGGAACAGTTATTTTTAAACCTGCATCAAGAATTGCCTTATAAGCTAACCGTTCAAACTGAGAGTTGGGAAGAACGGGGCGACAAGTCGGTAAAAATTCATCAAGTCATAGTGATGACAAGGGAGAGTTATAAAATCATAATACTAGGAAAAAACGGCAGCAAAATAAAAGAAATCGGTGCACAGGCTCGACAAGAAATGGAGCAATTTTTTAACTGCAAAGTTCATCTCTTTTTATTTGTAAAAGTTCGTGAGTTGTGGGAAGATAATCCCGATTTTTATCGTCATATGAAATTATAGAAAAATTTATAGTGGGAGGGCGTTGTTGCATGGCTCGCATTTTTGCAAAGTGTTCGGTATAATACCGCAGCTTGACCTACTAGTGTACGAACGTTAAAGAAAAGGCTGTGTCATTCTAGTTCCTTGATCACGGCATCCGGTCTTTTTGTTAAGGTTTTTCTGGATACCGTGGTCAAGCCACGGTATGACACTATACTTGTAATAACCATAGTACGGCAAATTATGAGCTACGCAACGACGCCCATCTTTTAAAAACCGCTCTTTTCTCTTCCCCTAAATTTAAATTATTTTAAACCCTATTATCTAAGGGGTTTTCTACTAAAAATATATATAAAAAACCATGAAATGTGGTTTTTTATTGACAACCGAGATAATATATAGTAAAAGTTCTTCAAGTGTTTCCTTAAATTTTATAAATCAACTAGGTTTAAGGCATTATGTTTTTATTAAGTCCGTACTGCTAACGTAATATAAACCGGTTATAATTATAAACATATAAATCACTTGTGCAAAAGTCAACTATTTAGCATCCATACTTTTTGCATATCTTAAGTTAACAAACTAGTATGCGGTTTTAAAGTTAATTTAAAAGAACGCACCGATTGGTAAAGCCTATAATATAGGGCATAATAACCACGTCTACTTTAAAATTCTCCCTAAATCCTCGTTTGGAAACAACTCTATTGGCTATAATAGTGATATAGTGAGTATAATATACGATGAATAAAGATAGCAATGCCAGGTACGAAGATGATGAATATACCGAAACATTAAAAAAGATAAATAGTAAATTAATGAGTTTGTCAGGTAAATTGCTTGCAATGAGAGCGGATAATAGCGGTGAGCAAAAAAAAATATCGAATGACTTAAAAGCATTAGTTAAGCAGTTAAATAGCATAAAAAGAAATGTAGAAATATATTTTATCGTTACGTTATTATTAGTGATTATTATAATTCAAAAAATGCTCTGGATGGGTGCGGCCTCCCGTCTTTTTTTCTCTTAATAAAGAACTATTTATTTTTTCTAGCGTTCTCTTGAAATCACTCAAATATATCTGGCTATCAAAATTTTTCTTTCAAAAATTCTTTTTCTATAATTTTTGCGGCTGTTAAAGAAGGAGTTTGGCTTGACTTTAAACCTAGTTGTTTTAGAGCTGCTTGACTTTCTACTATTTGTGCCTGCGATTTTTGCGGACTCAATAATAATTCTTCAAGTTTTGAGGTAATAAGGGTGGAGCGGCAGCTAAATTGAATAAACTCCGGGATTATTTCTTTGTCGGCTATAATATTAATTAAACAAGCATATTTAATTTTGATTAATAATTTTATAATAAAAAAGCTAAATATATTGAGTTTATAAGCGACAATCATCGGTGTGTTAGATGCTGCTATTTCTAATGTATTAGTTCCCGATTTTGCTAAGGCTAAATCAGCTACCGCATAACTTTTTAGCCGCTCGTTAGAAAATATATAATTAAATTTTGTATTTACCAAAAACGGTTGTATTATTTTTTCGTGACTCGGGTCGGCAAGGGTAAATATTACCGTAAGGTTGGGATAATTTTCAGCAATATTATTAATAGCAGGGATAAAAATCGGCAAATGTCTTAAGATTTCTCCTCGCCTACTGCCGACTGTAACACATAAAATTTTTTCCTTATCCCCTATTTTCAGCTCTCTACGCAAAGCTAATTTATCATTATAAAATTCCTGCTCTATTATAGGATGACCGATATATCGGCAATCAAGCCCTACTTTAGTAAAATAAGGCGGCTCGAAAGGTAGTAACGCAAACAAACAATCGTAAATTTTTGCATATTTTATAGCTCGCTCCGGTTTATATGCCCAAACCGACGGTGCTACTATATGAATCATTTTTAACTCAGGTAAGGCTTTTTTTAGCCGTTTTGCTACTCGATAAGTAAAACCCGGGGAATCAATAGTAATTAATATATCCGGTGCACTGTTAATAATATCATCTACCGTAAGGGCAATTAATCGTTTAATCTTTAAAAATTTCGGTATAATCTCGATAAATCCCATCAGGCTTATTTCGGAAATAGGGAATAAGCTTTTAGTAATACCGGCTTCTTCCATCATTTTTCCGCCTATACCGGTAAATTCGAGTTCCTTGTTATTTTTCAGATGCCCAATTATTCGGGAACCGATAAAATCGCCCGACATTTCACCGGCTATAAAATAGATTTTTGCCATTAACTTATCCTATATCTGTTTTCCGCATAAACTTAAATCTTTATTAATTATTTCGGAACCAATATTTAGGCAATCAAGAATCGAGTGGAAAACATAATCATGGCTAATCTCGCTATTTACGTGGTTTTCTATAGAGGCTACTAACTTTGGGTGTTTAGATTTAAACTTGTCGGAAACCCACGCTATAAAAGGCACGGTTATTTGCTGATCTAATAAGGGACCGCCGTGACCGTAATAGCCGTCTTCTCCTAAAGATTCACCGTGATCAGAGATATATATAAAAAATGAATTTTTATCTTTTAATAAATTTATTACGTTATGCAAAAAAAAATCGGTGTATAAAGTTGAATTATCATAACTATTAATTAATGCCGATTTATTACAGCTACTAGAGTCAGTTTTAGCTCTAGCATTGCAAATAGGGGTAAAATGCTCAAATTCTTTCGGATATCGTGCATCATAATTCCAATGACTCCCTGAAGTATGAATAACTAAAAATTGTTTTTCTGCATGCTTTAATATTTCTTCTATAAAGGGCAGCATTTTTGTGTCATGATCATTTAGGGTAAATAATGCTGAGCCGCCCGGGATAATCGTAAAATTAACTTCATCATAAATGGTGCCTAAGTCAAAATTTGCGAAATTCCTCATTAAAGTTTGTGTGCCTATCCAATTGGTATTAAAACCTAATTTAGTCAAAACCGATAAAAAACTAGTCTCTCGCTTGTTATCTTCTAAGTTACTTGCATTATGACGCGAAAACAATGACGGCACGGATATATAAGTAAGATTTGAGGCGGATTTAGCTTTAAAGGAAAATACATTCGGAGTAGAGTTTAAATAAGGTGTAGTATCTCGCACGTAACCGTTAATACCGAAATGATCAAATCTTGCCGATTCTCCTATTACCAAAACCCCGATAATAGCTTGATCGGAATTATCGACAAAATCATATTTTTTGCTAATATCTATTTTTGCTAAATGCCTATTACTAAAGTTTTGTGCAAAATTTAAATAAGTATTATGTAAATATTGAATAGGAAAATAGTTATTTAATACTTTAAACGGTGGCGAAATAATAGCATTAACAAAAATAAATAGGCAAATCGCTGATAGTAATTTAGTAACAAATGAGTTAGTATTAGTAGCAGTAAAGTTTTTCAGAGTATAAAGACAGGCAAATAAGCTAAAAATTAACCATATTATCAATCTAATACTTATTAATTCATAAATTTCGTTTAGATCGGTTGAAAAAAAGCTGCCCATCATTTCTTTAGTAGGCTTTATTTTGAAAAAATAAAGATAATAACTAGCTATAGCCGATGTTATAAATAAAAAGACCGTACCGATAGTTAAAACTAACCGATATATGGTAAAGCCGAAGAATATTATAAAAGAGAATATATAAATATAACAAAAATCTTTTGTTAGTTCTAATATGGCTTTAAAAAAACTAGCCTTGTAATAATCAAATTTATAGATTAGCACGGCAGAATTAAAAAGCAGACAATAGATAAAAGCCAGAACTAAGGCTAATTTAATTAATTTGGTATCTAAGTGTTTTTGTATTATTTTAAGCATTATACTACTCATCTTTCAAGAATTATTTTTTCATTTTATCGAGGATTCGCATGCTCACTTATTAAGTATAAGTTGTGCGTGCTCACCTCTCAAAATAAAATCTAATTCTTGAAATACGAGCAGTATATATACTAATAATGGAGTAATCTTATTTATCATGATAATAAAAAATCTTCAAGAATTTTATCGACTTTTACCGGTTAATTCTCCTCTTATCGCCTTAGATCACGGGACTAAAAAGATCGGCGTTGCACTCTCTAACCAAGAGCGTACCATTGCTATGCCTTTATGTGTTGCAAATGCAATAAATAAAAAAGCCCAAATTACTACTATACTAAATTTAATCGAAAAATACAAAGTTTGCGGTATAGTGATAGGGTTACCGATTAATATGAGCGGCGAAATAGGAACGCAAGCGGAAATAGTATTAAAATTTGCCGAAGATTTTACGAAACATACCGACCTGCCGATATATTTGCAGGATGAGAGGCTTACTACGAAAGCGGCAAATAATTTGCTTAAATCATTCGGCGTAAAACGAAAAGAACGCAATAATAACGATGATGTAATAGCCGCAAGTATGATTCTGGAAACTACCCTTGATTCTATTAAGAAGTACAGCGTCATTCAGGAAGCTTGATAGCGTTGTTGCATGGATCAAGAAATTAATAAAAATCCGTCATGGCGAAGCCACGAAGGCGTTGTTGCGTGGATACCTGTAACGTCATTGCGAGCCGCTGCAAGCGGCGTGGCAATCTAGAAAATAATAATTTTCATAGCATTTTTTGCTGTTTTTTTCCTAGATTGCCACGTCGGTACTACGTACCTCCTCGCAATGACGGGGTTTTTTGTAAT
>CAJYCQ010000024.1:0-41096 GCA_913698015.1 Oxypoda opaca
AAGGAGCGTGGCAATCCAGGAAAATAATAAATTTCATAGCACTTTTTGTCATTTTTTTCCTAGATTGCCCCGGATATAGCTAGCATCTCCTCGCAATGACGATTTTTGCAACGTTCGTACAACACAGGGTCAAGCCACGGTATGACAGCTTCTAATTTCTGAGCAGTATTTTACCTCTTACCAAAAGTCCTCTTCCTTTTTGAATAATCATTTAATGTCTCTATTATATCATCTTTATTAAAATCAGGCCAATATTTAGGAGAAAAATATAATTCGGCATAAGCAGCTTGCCACAGTAAAAAATTACTAATTCGTAAAACTCCGCCCGGGCGTAATAATAAATCTACGTCCGGCATTTCCGGATCGTAAAGAGCATTTTTAAAATCATTTTCGGTAATTTCTTTTTTACCGCTAATAATAATTTTTTGACAAGCATCGATTATTTCGTCACGGCTACCATAGCTAAAAGCTATACATACCGTTATTTTATTATTAGCTTTTGTTAATTCTATTGCATCTTTTATTTGTTTTTGCAAAAGAGGGCTTAAACGCTCAAGTCGCCCTATTACTTTTATTCTAACACCTTCTTTATGAAGAGTATTTACTTCCTTTGTTAAATACACACCTAATAACTTTATTAAAAAAGCAATTTCCGACTCTGATCGCTGCCAATTTTCCGAAGAAAAAGTATATAAGGTTACGTAAGGTATTTTGAGCTTAATAAGCTCCGGTAGCAGCTCACGGATTTTATTAGCTCCGACTCGGTGACCTTCCGCTTTAGGTAAGTTATGCTGTGCTGCCCAACGAGCATTCCCGTCCATGATAATTGCTAAGTGTTTTATATTTATAACCATTGTAATTTATATTTTTAAAGAGTAACAATAAATCCGTCATTCCTGCGGGGTATTGTTGTATGGCTCGAATTTTTGCAAAGCATATGGTGTCATACCGTGGCTTGACCACGGTATCCAGAAAAAACCTTAATAAAAAGACTGGATGCCGTGATCAAGGAACTAGAATGACACCATACTTGTAATAACCATAATACGGTAAATTATGAGCCACGCAACAACGTCTTTAGTCGGTCACAATGACGTTAGTGATATATTGGCAATTCTATTCTAACCGACAATCCGCCTAAATCCCTACTATCCTCCAAGTAAATAAATCCTTTATGATTATTTATTATTTCGCGAGTTATAGCAAGGCCAAACCCGACGCTACCTGAATCGTCAAGATGCCTTGCCTTATCGGAGCGATAAAAAGGCTTAAAAACAAACGGTTTTTCTTCATCACTTATGCCGATGCCGTTATCTTCAATTCTTATTGTTACTAAAGAAGAATGAGACTGCATTGATATTTTTATTTTAGTTGAGTATTTTATAGCGTTACCGATTAAATTTGCCAAGGCTCTTTCAAAAGAATTTGGTTTAATTTGTATTTGCATATTATTTATATTATCTAAATTTATTAATTCTATATCTATATGCGACCATTTATTTAAAAAAGAGGCAATCCACGAATAAATAAAAACTACTTCAAATTCTTCGGTATTTTTACCTTTGGCAAAATCAAGATAAGAATTGATCATTTGCTGCATGGTTAATATATCTAGCTTTAATCCTTCTGTTTCTTCAGAAATTTCCATTAATTCTAGTTGTAATTTCATCCGAGTCAAAGGAGTACGTAAATCGTGCGAAATCATAGCCAGCATATTAGTTCTTTTGGTAATTTGCTTTTCAATACGATTTTTCATTTTTAAAAAAGCAAGTCCGGCTTTTTTTATTTCTAAAGCACCGGAGGGCTTAAAGTTTTTGGTCTTTTGGACTCCACGACCGAATTCATCAGCGGCATCAGCTAAAGCTAAAATTGATTTTATTTGATTTTTGGAAAAAATTATAGATACGGTAAGTAAGACGATAGTTAAAAATATTAACCATAAAACAAAAATATATACTGTCGGGTTAAGTAATAATTTTGCCGGAAAAGTAATGTGTAATACGCCTGAAGCTAGTTGAAAAGATGCTTCTATTTTATGGTCGTTATTTAATTTAACAATATTTTTTTCGGTGATTTTGGCGTTTAAAATATTTTTAAAAATTTCTAACGATTCGTTTAATTTCGGTTGCTTTGCAGGCAACTTGGCATTTGGCTGAAATTGATATGACAAACTAAGGTAATTTTCCTCTAACTGTGTTTTTTTTCGACCGCTATCTTTATATTCTTTAATTAAAGATTCTATTTCGTTAATAATAATCGTACTGGTATAATATGAAACATTGTACCAATGGCGATCATAAAATAAAAATATTGCTAAAAGTTGACCTATTAAAATCGGAATAATTATAATAAGCATAAAACGTGCAAATAACGTTTTAGGTAAAGCATATTTCAAGAAGCTTGATTCAAGCGAATTTTTAGATATAAAGTGCATAACCCTCATTCCGCACGGTTTTTAAATATCTAGGTTCCTTGGGGTTATCTTCAATTTTACTTCTAATCCTAGTAATTTGTACGTCAATAGAACGCAAGCTAAGTCCGCCCATTATTTTGGATAATTCATCACGTGATATTGCTTTTCCCGTACGCTCTATTAGTATTTCAAGTAATTTTTGTTCGGTTGAGCTTAAGGGGATTAGCTGATCGTCTTTAATAAATTCTTTGGTATCAAAGTTATAATAATTATTACCGAATTTTTTTATATTTTTTTCTTTTTTATACGTGTTATAATTATTAATTAAATTATTTATTCGCAGTAATAGCTCTCTTGGCTCAAAGGGTTTTGTTAGATAGTCCGAAGCTCCGGCTTCTAAGCCCTTAACTCGATCGTCAGGTTCGGATAAAGCCGTTAACATAACAATCGGTATAGTATTGCCGGCATCCCTGATAGTTTCGGCGAAATCAAGCCCGGTTATTTCAGGTAGCATGACATCAAGAATGATTAAATCATAATTAGAATGTACAAGTAAATTTTTAGCTTCAATAACAGATTCTGCTGTTGATACTAAAAAATCATTTTTATGTAAAAATTTCTTCAAAAGTGCTAATATTCTGTTATCATCATCGACAATTAAAATATGAGCTTTATATTCTTTCATAATTAAAACGTTATAGGGTTTAATTTTTTTAAGTTTAATCTAATTAAGGTTTATTGACAATGACAATTCTACAAGAACAGCCTGTTTATCTAGAACAATCTGCCGGTTATATATGGATTAACGGTAAGTTAATTTCTTGCCTTGATGCCAAAATTAATGTTTTAACGCATAGTTTACATTATTCAGGAGCAGTATTTGAAGGGGAAAGAGCTTATAACGGAAAAGTTTTTAAGCTAAAAGAACATACGATAAGGCTGATAAAATCAGCAGAAGCTTTAAAGTTACAAGTTCCTTACAGTGTTGATGAGATTATAGAAGCACATAAATTAGTTATTGAAAAGAATAATATTAAAGATGCTTATGTAAGACCGCTTATTTGGTGTGGTAGTGAGTCGATGAATATTAGTCATGAAAGTTTAAGTGTTAATGTGATGGTTGTTGCTATTCCTTCGGAGCCGAGATTCCCAGCAGAAGGAATAAATGTGCATATTAGCCGCTGGCGTAAAGCATCACCGGATAGTTTACCGCCACAATGCAAAGGGGCAGGACATTATAGTGCGATGATAGTAAGTATAAGAGAAGCTACAGCCCTTGGCTATGACGATGCAATTTTACTGGACTTTCGTGGATATATTGCCGAATTTACCAGTAGTAATATTTTTTTTGTTAAAGATAATACATTATACACCCCTATAGCCGATGCTTTTTTAAATGGTATAACCCGCCAAACTATTATTGAAATTGCTAAAAAATTAGGGATAGAAGCTAAAGAAGAATATATAAAATTAGAAGATATAGAAAATTTTACCGAATGTTTTGCCACAGGTACGGCTGTTGAAATACAAAAAATTCGTTCTATAGATTTGGGAAATAAAAAAATAACTTTTAAGGATCACAAAATTACCGACTCTTTAAAAAAAGAATACGATAAATTAGTACGTGAGTAATTAGAGCTTGTCATTGCGAGGCGTCTCTTGGCACCGTGACCATCCAGAAAATCATAGTCATCCTAAATTTATTTCAGGATCTACTAATGAGATGCACAAAACTTGTTCAGCATGACAAAAAAAGCCTGGATTTTTGCTTTCGCAGGAATGACATCGAAAATTCGCTCCATGCAACAACACAGGTACAAGCCTCGGGATGACTCTGTTTTATATTAGGAGCATTCTATAAAATTATTATACCAATGAAAAAAAAGCTTAAGTTAATATTAGTTATATTTGCGGCATCTCTATTGTTATATACAGCGATATGGTTTGCTATTCTTATTTCTCTATCAAATTCGATTAATCAACAATATTCTAACCGCTATATTGACGCAAAAATATTTAATAATAATGAGCAGTATTTTATTAAATTTTCTAAAGTTAGACCGTACGGTTTTCCTTTTAAATTTGCTATTGCTATAATTAATTGGTCGGAAGAAAGTAGTACCAGGAAAGTTGAATTTAATTCTCCTATTCATATAGGGTATGATTTATTAACACAACATTTATTCCTATCTTTTGGCGGGGAGGCGATAGGGCGACATAAACCGGTAGAAAGAGGCTTCGGCGTAAAATTTAATAATAAAGAAAGTATTTTGTCGGCTAAAATCCCGTTAAGTTTTCAATTATTTAAAATAATCTGGTCTAAAATCTTGGGGCAAAAAAGAGATCTATTTGAAATTATTAATTTAATAGAAATTTTTAAATTTCGTTCTGATAAAGTAGAGATATTTGATTTAATAGATAACCAAAAGCTTTATGATGAAGATTATACATTATTTTCTTTAGCGTTTGATAAAAGTAAATATTATTTAGATAAAGGCGATTTTTTGGAGAACATACCGCAAAAGCTAGATATTATTTATTCAACTAAAATATCTGAAAGTAATCTTGAGAATAGAACAATCCCCGCCGGATTATTATTATATAGATTTGCATGGCCTCATAGCTTTACGTTTGAAAGTAAATTTTATATTAAAACTAAAGCGTTGAATTTTAATGCCAAAAATATTAACGATTGGTCTAAAGACTTTGAGATAGGGATAGATTATGCTAAAATCATCAATGATATTTGTGAAGGCTCGACGCAATTATTATATAAAGGGGCGGTAGATGATTTAGGTAATAATAATATTGTCCTTAAGATTGACTCGCAAATTAAATTAAAGCAAGATTTTATAGAAAAATTATTAAACACTATAAAAACTTATAATGATAAGCAAGCCTATTTATTAAAGCTTTCCAAACTCGATAGTGCCAATGAAGAACTTGTATATATTATTAATAATAAGGATAAGTTTGATTTTACTCCTCTTGAGAATCGAGTGTATGAATTTGCCTTAGATGTTAATTTAGTTACGGAATTAAATAAAGTAACCAGAGCACAAATAAATAATTTAAGCTTATTTTCCGGCAGCTCCGGTTTTAATTTTACAAATGAGAGTACGGTAAATATACTTAAAAAATCTGTAAGTAAAGGGGTAATAATATTTAATAATTACTTTAAAATAATAGATATTTTAGGTGCATATTTTTATAATTTAGGAAAATTTAAAGCTTTTTCCGATGAGAGTAGAGGGTTATATAAAGGTGCTTTAAAATCATTTTTAAGAACTATTTCGGATCATCCGGATTCTAACTCAACTGATATAAGCTTTGAGTATGAATTAGATTTATCTAACCTAAATAATACCAAAATAGGGATGATTGACGATATAAACAAAATTATACCGTTATATTATTTATCGCTATATAAAAGTGCGGTGGAAAAAGTTGAAGTGGGAGATAATATAAAAGAAAAAATGCAGGAATTAATCCCTGATTTTGCTCAACATCAAAAGATATTAGAGCAATTTAGCTTGCCGCAATTTCAAGAAATTACTCAAAGCCTTTGGGAAGAAATTATAAAATAAGGTTTGAAAATTGGATATTATAGAAAAAATACATCACGATTTAAAGGATGAAGTCATTAAGTTAAATAACCTTATTATTAACTGCTTAAAAAGCGATGAGGAACTAATTGAAAGAGTCGGAAAATATTTATTAGAAGCAGGAGGAAAAAGGATTCGTCCTATCCTTACTATTTTAACTAGTAAAATATTTGATTATCAAGGTGAGAATCATATAAAACTTGCCGGTGCCGTGGAGTTTATCCATACTGCAACATTGCTACATGATGATGTAGTTGATGATAGCACGATGAGAAGATTCAAACCTACGGCAAACGTTATTTGGGGAAGCAAAACGAGTATTTTAGTCGGTGATTTTCTTTTTAGTCAATCATTTAAGTTAATGGTAGCTTCGGGCTCTATTCGGGCTATGGAAGTTTTATCACAAGCATCGGCAATTATTTCCGAAGGAGAAGTAGCACAGCTGGTAAAACTTAATGAGCGCCGAATTATCACGAGAGAAGAATATCATGAAATAGTACACTCAAAAACTGCCGAGTTATTTGGAGCTTCCTGTTCGGTAGGTGCTATTATTGCAGGGCAACCTAGTTCTGTCTCTACTATAATGCAAAATTTTGGCAAGTTGTTAGGTAACATATTCCAAGTCATCGATGATTTACTTGATTATCTAGGAAATAGCCAGCAAGTAGGGAAAAATATCGGTGATGATTTTTTAGAAGGAAAAGTTACGCTACCGCTGATTTTTTTATATGAAAAATTAGATAATGAAGGAAGGCTAAAGCTTGAAAATATGATTAAAGCGGATAAACGCACCAATGATGAATTTCAAGAAATACAGAATTTAATAATAGAAAATGAGATAAAACAGCAAATTATAAATTATTTAAGTCTGTTAGAAGACGAAGCAAATAAATTATTAACACAAATCACACAGCAAAATATTTATAAAGATTATCTTTCTTCTCTTATTAAATTTATTTCAAGTAGATCGTATTAGTAGACTTTAAATTTAAAATATGATATAAGACAAAGATAATATGGTATCATAGGGATATGGCTTAAGTATAAGAATATCCCAATTAGGAAGAAACCCTAAGGAGTTTATGTGAGAACTATTATTGATATAGCTGATTCGCAAATTAAAATTCTAGATCAACTATCCCAGAAAAAAAAAGTAGCGAGAGCTGACATTATAAGGCAAGCTTTAGCTGATTATATTGCTAACTATAATCAGAGTAAAAAAGGCTTTGATGCTGCTTTTGGACTTTGGAAGGATAAAAATCTAGATAGTTTAGAGTATCAGGCTAAATTACGTAATGAGTGGAACAACAAAAGCTAGAATTAAAAAATGTCACCTTTCCATAATCTATCTAAAAATTCTTTGATAGGTAATATATTAATTTCCTGGGCTTCTAAATATATTTTTCTTGGAGCTTCTTCTAAGCAGATAATATAGCCTTTATCAAGCTTATGCTCTTCCATAAAAGCTTTCATTCCTCGAAGTTCGCTTTTATGTAAATTTGAAGATATTTTTACTTCAATTGCTAACGGTTTGCTTTTTATAGTACTAATTATAAAATCAATTTCTAAACCTGTTTTAGTACGCCAGTAATTTATACGATGATCTAAATCATTTAAACTTATATATGCTTTTAATTCCGTAAATACATAATGTTCTAGTGCTTTACCTGCCGCTGCACCTTTTAGATCATCAAAATTATTTTCCGTGATATTACTTGCTACTCCTACATCAAAAAAATAAAATTTAGGAGTTGATGATATAATTTCTCGATTAACTTTTTTTGTATATGGATAAATCAAATATCCAACCAACGTATCAATAAGTATTTGATAATATTCTTTAACTGTTTTAGCATCAATATAGCAATCACGAGCAATATTAGAATAATTTAATAACTCTCCATGAGAGAAAGCCGTGCTATCCATAAACCTACTAAATGCAGTAATATTGCGTACCAGTCCTTCGGCACGTATTTCATTAGTTAGATAATCTTCCACATATGCTTTAAGTAATTTACGTGGGTTATTGTTGATAAAATGTAATGGAATTAAACCATGATTAAATATTCTCAAAAGATTAAATTCTTCTTTTATTTCCGGATATACTAAAGGATAAAAATGATACTTTATAGCTCTACCGCCAAGTAAGTTTGTACCGGATGATCGTAACTTCCTACTACTTGAACCGCATAAAATGAAATAACTATCTGTATTTTCTATAAGCCAATGGATTTCATCAAGTAATGCCGGTACTTTTTGTATTTCATCGACTATTATAGGGAAAGTAAGTTTTTGTGTATCTAATGCTAAAATTTCTTCCCGAAATATGGATGGTTGTTTTAGATATTTAAATTGCAAATCAGTTTTTAATAAATCATAATATACTGCCTCAGGATATAGATTTTTTAAATAAGTTGATTTTCCTACTTTCCTTGCTCCCCATAGAAAAGCTGTTTGTTTCTTTTCCAAATGTAATTTTAAATATCTATTATACATATTATGCTAACTTATTAGGAGTTAATTCCTAATTAGTATAACTTATTAGGAGTTAAGTCCAGAATTTTCTTAATAAGATAATTGTTATAGTCTTGTTAAATCAAGCGGTTCTTTAATAACATAACGCCATAATTTATCTATTCCTTTAGTAATGCCGATACGAGAGGTGATAGAAAAAGAAGTTTCAAGACCTATATCGCTTACAAAAAATTCATTATTATTAATAATATCACATTTATTATGAGCAATATTAATTCCTAAATATCGACATAATTTACCGGGACCGTTTAAATGCTGATTTTCGGGTGTGATAATATGGGCACCTCTTATCAAGGTTGCGGCAGGGAAGCCTTCTTGTTCCGTTACGAAATTTAAACAATAATACATGCCGTAAATTAGATATACATAACTAAATCCAGGCAAACCAAACATTATATCGGTTCTTTTTGTGCGTCCTCTTGCAGCATGACAAGCAGGATCATCCTGCCCGATATAGCTTTCCGTCTCGGTAATAATAGCTTTTTTCCCTTGAAAATATAATAATTTCCCCAGTAATTCTTGACTTACTATATTAGTATCTCGAGCGAAAAAATCACGGGTTAGGGGGATTAGATTATTATTCATTTGATATCGTCATTGTGCAGTGGTACAGGATCATAACCGCCTTGACAGAAAGGATGGCATTTAATTATTCTTTTAAGAACTAACCATAACCCTTTGAAACTTCCGTATATTATTATTGCATCCTTGGCATATTCCGAGCAGGAAGGATGAAAACGACAATTATTGCCGAGTAGCGGAGATATAAAATATTGATAAAATTTGATTATTAATAGTAAGATACTAGTCACTATTTTGATATTCCTAACTAAGGATTAAAAACGCTTCGATGTCATTCCCGCTTTCGCGGGAATGACATCGAAAATTCGATCCACGCAACAATGCCTTTCCGCATAGGCGGATTTTTTCAACTATCCTTTATTTTATTAATTATCTCTTCTATTTTTTCTGCGGTTAAATCCTCAAAATAATCATCGTTAATTTGTACGACGGGAGCGTTTACGCAAGCACCTAAACATTCTATTTCTACTAAACTAAATTTTTTATCCGGCGTTACTTCACCGCATTTAATTTTTAGTGTTTGCTCACAAGCTTTAACTATTTGATCGCTACCACGAAGCCAGCAGGGCGTAGTAGTACATATTTGAATATGATGTTTGCCGACAGGCTTTAAATTAAACATAGTATAGAAGCTTGCTACCTCATAAGCTCGCATATAAGGCATATCAAGTAAGTTTGCTACATATTCTATAGTAGCTGTCGGGAGCCAGCCGCCCACTTGACGTTGAGCAAGGTCAAGCAGCGGTAAAACAGCACTTCTTTTACCTTCCGCTGGATATTTTTTTATAATATCTTCTGCCAGCTTCGAGTTTTTCTTATCAAATGTAAAATTTGTAATTTTTGTAGTCATATACTCCTAATAAATACATTTGATGTCATACCGTGGCTTGACCACGGTATCCAGAAAAAACATAATAAAAAGAAAGACTGGATACCGTGGTCAAGCCACGGTATGACAAGGTTACCTATCAATTTCTCCAAACACAATATCAAGCGTGGCGATAATAGCCACTATATCTGCCATCAAATGACCCTTTGCCATAAAATCAAGTCCTTGTAGATGTGCAAACCCGGGAGCTTTAATTCGGCATCGATAGGGCCTGTTACTGCCATCGGAATATAAATATACGCCGAATTCGCCTTTTGGGGCTTCCACCGCTTTATAAGTTTCTCCTTTTGGTACGTCGTAACCTTCAGTATAAAGCTTAAAATGATGAATCATTGCTTCCATAGATTCTTTCATTTTAGCACGAGTCGGCGGTGTAATTTTATGATCGTTAGTTTTAATCTCTCCTTGCGGCATTTTTCCAATGCATTGCTTAATTATTCTTAACGATTGATATATTTCTTCAACACGCACTAAATATCGATCATAACAATCGCCCGATTTGCCAATAGGTACGTCAAAATCCATTTCATCATAAACATCATAAGGATTTGATTTGCGTAAATCCCAAGCAATCCCTGATCCTCTAAGCATTGGTCCGGAAAAGCCCCAATCCATCGCTTCTTTCTGGGAAACAACACCGATATCGACTAATCGCTGTTTCCATAACCTATTATTATTTAGCAATGTTTCGACATCTTGCAAGCGGGTAGGGAACAGCTCTATGAAAATAGCGATATCCTCTAATAACCCATCCGGCAAATCCTGTGCAACGCCGCCCGGCCTAAAATAATTGGCATGCATCCGAGAACCTGAAACACGCTCGTAAAATTCCATGATTTTCTCTCGCTCTTCAAATAGCCATAATAAAGGAGTAGTAGCACCGACGTCTAACGCTTGGCTACCGATATTTAAAGTATGGTTAAGAATTCGAGTAAGCTCGGAAAACATGACTCTAATAAACTGTGTACGCCTCGGTACATCACAGCCTAGCAGTGACTCAACGGCTAAAGCAAAAGCGTGTTCTTGACACATCGGGGATACATAATCCAGCCGATCAAAATAAGGTATGGCTTGCAGATATGTTTTATGCTCGATTAACTTTTCAGTACCACGATGTAGCAAACCGATATGCGGATCGGCTAGATTTACTACTTCGCCGTCCATCTCTAAAATTAGCCTGAGCACTCCGTGCGTAGCCGGATGCTGCGGACCGAGATTTAGAGTTATGTTTTTGAGGTTGTTAGTCATAATTTTTTAGCGACTTAATATTATTTTAGCAACAGGTGTATTTTGACCGTTTTTTGCAAAGCGTTCCGATGTCATGCCGTGGCTTGACCACGGCATCCAGTCTTTTTATACCAAATTTTTCTGGATACCGTGGTCAAGCCACGGTATGACACCCTACTTCGCCTTCTCATCACCTGGTAACACATAATTTGGACCTTGCCAAGGAGAAGAAAAATTAAACTCTCTATATTCTACATCAAGTTTGACAGGTTCATAGACCACCTTTTGCAGAGCTTTATCATACGTAACCTGCGTATAACCGGTTAGCGGAAAGTCTTTGCGTAAAGGATGCCCTTCAAAGCCGTAATCGGTTAAAATACGCCGCATATCATGGCTATCCGTGAAATTTACCCCGAACATATCAAATGCCTCCCGCTCATACCAGCAAGCAGCATTAAATATTTTAGTTATAGAAGGCAAGCTTTCATTTTCAGCAACGGTAATTTTTAGCAATAAACGCTTATTTAACTTTAAGCTTAGTAGATTATAAACTATTTCAAACCTTCTAGCTTGCTCCGGAAAATCCGCACCGAATAAATCAGTTAAGATAGTAAAGCGTAAATCTTCCGACTCTTTTAAAAAAGTAATAAAAGATAATAAATTATCCCGTTCTATTTTATAACTAATAAAACCCGTTATCTCTATAGGAGTTATTTTGATATTATGTGCAGATATAAATTTATTGATAATTTTTACCGGATCACTCATATTTCCTGCCGTCATATTTAAAGCCCGTGCTACGCTTAATTTTCTTTTGTAGCTGCAATAATCCGTAAATTAAAGCTTCAGCAGTCGGAGGGCAGCCGGGGACGTATATATCAACCGGTACAATCCGATCACAGCCTCGTACTACCGCATAAGAAAAATGATAATACCCGCCGCCGTTAGCACAGCTCCCCATAGATAAAACCCATTTAGGTTCAGGCATTTGATCATATACTTTGCGGAGTGCCGGTGCCATTTTATTAGTTAGCGTGCCTGCAACTATCATTAAATCGGCTTGCCTTGGGCTTGGCCTAAATAACATCCCGAAACGATCCATATCATAGCGGCTCGCTGCCGCTTGCATCATCTCAACCGCACAGCAAGCAAGCCCGAAAGTCATCGGCCATAAAGAATTTGCTCTTGCCCAGCCGACTACGTCATCAACAGTAGTTAACAAAAAACCCCGATTAGAAAGCTCATCATTAATTAGTTCGTTTTCTTCATGAAAGCTATTTTTCATAATATTCCTGTAAAATAAAGAAGTAGTTGGCATTGTTGCATGGACCAAAAGCGTTACAAAAAGCACCGTCATTG
The DNA here is from genome assembly GCA_913698015.1 of Oxypoda opaca. Classification (NCBI taxonomy): domain Eukaryota; kingdom Metazoa; phylum Arthropoda; class Insecta; order Coleoptera; family Staphylinidae; genus Oxypoda; species Oxypoda opaca. Next base: position 12,611 of record CAJYCQ010000024.1, read on the forward strand.
CAAAGCCGGCGTTGTTGCATGGATCCCCCAAACGTCATTGCGAGCGACTGAAAGGAGCGTGGCAATCTAGAAAATAATAAATTTCATAGCATTTTTTGCTATTTTTTACTGGATTGCCACGGAGATAGCTAGCATCTCCTCGCAATGACTAGGTAAGGTTGATCTTAGTCCCACTCTAATGCACCTTTCTTCCACTCATATATAAAACCGATAATAAGGACAAAGAGGAAAAACATCATTGAAAAAAAACCTATTTTACCGATTTTTCCAAGAGTAATAGCCCACGGTATTAAAAACGTCACTTCGAGATCAAAAATAATAAATAAAATGGCAACTAAATAAAAGCGTATATCAAATTTAGCTCGTGCGTCGCTAAAAGGCTCAAAGCCGCATTCATAAGGCTCTAATTTGTCTTTATTATACTTCTTAGTAGCTAATAAATTCGGTAAAATCATTATTAAGCTAGATATTAATACCGCAATACCGAAAAAAACACTAATAGGTAAATATTCCTGTAAAAATTTTGATTCTTGCCACATAGAATTTGTTTTATGTTGTTCCTATAAAGGTATAAATAGGAGCGATTAAAGCCGGTTTTATTTCATTCCCGCCTTTGCGAGAAGGCTTGCGTGGCTCATAATTTACCGTATTATGGTTATTACAAGTATGGTGTCATACCGAGGCCCCTCCCACGGTATCCAGAAAAAACCTTGATAAAAAGACTGGATGCCGTGGTCAAGCCACGGCATGACACAGCCTTTTTTCAACGTTCGTACACTAGTGGGTCAAGCCACGGTATGACAACAAGCCACTTCATTTTTCCTAGATTACATTAACCAAGCTTAATTATCAATTATTATATCGGATTTAACTAATAACTTCATTAAAACCAATGCCCAAATACCAACAGCCACCCACCATACTTGCCAAATACTATAAGAAACCATACCGATAAAATAATAATTTATAAAGCAGGCATAAGAAATAGAACGATAATTTATTGTTAAATTACTAATTTGTTTAAGATATTTATAAATTAAAGCTAAAAATAATATTAGTCCGATTAAGCCGGTCTCAAGAATAATTTGTAGTATGTTATTATGAGGGTGCAAAGGCAGAGGATGCCATTCCATATTGTTATGTTTAATTATTTCACCGTTCTTTACTTCCATATATTTTGAAGAGGCAAAACCATAACCGAAAATCGGTTTTTCTACAATTTTATTTGCAACAAAATGCCAAATAAATAGCCGATGTTTTGCTGAATCTTGAATAGATGAGGTATATTTTTCTGATATATATTGCGGGTTTATATTGCCGGTAATTATTGGAATTGATAAAGAGCCGACTATTAAGCCTATAATTATCAATTGAGAAAATATCTTTTGTTTTATTATTTTACTAGCTATAAACGTTAACCCGCCGACTGCAAAACCTAAAAAACTCGCTAAGCTGTCGGAGATAAATAATAAATACAGCACTAATAAGTAAAATAATAAAGAAACAATAGGCTTTTTATAAGAAATTAAGATTGTTATTATTATCCATGCGGTAATTGATAGTAAAGCACAACCTCGATCTAACATATAAAGGTTAAAAAACTGCGTGGAAGAAGGTTGAAAAATAGCACGAAAAGCTTTAGTTAGTAGACCGTTAGTTAGATATTCAATAAAAAATAAAATTATTGCTACCATAACTCCGCTTATAAGATAGCATTTAATATTCCGGTTATTTTGAAAAAATATAGACATATCTATGTAATTACTAGCCGTAAAGCCTAGCAGTAAAACCGAAAAAACTTGTAAAAAAGTAAGGAAACTACTTATAGGATTAATTGCGTAGATACATGATATCAAGCACCAGCTAGCAAATAATAATTCTATTTTATAATTAGAAAATAAAAAGCGTAATATAATCTTATCTTTTATAGAAAATAAGAAAGTTATTAAAAAAATCGGTATAGTGATTGCCAGTGATAACCCGCCTATCATACCGATAGCAGGAATTAAAAATATTAAACCGGAAATTAAATAATAATGCATATCAAACACTTACAGACAGTTTTTGGCAAAAATTTCATAAATTGGATGTTCGAAAGTAGAGAGTGAAATACTGCTACTGACCATCCATCCTTGAAAAAGTAACTTCGGGTCTTCGTCAATTTTATATTCGGTAATTGTTAATAATAAATAATTATCTTCCTTATACGGATCAAGGTTTTTTAGGCATTTATGGAGCTTGATTTTTATATTACCAAAATATTGTTCTTCACCGACTTTAAAAATTAGCTCACGAGAAGTAGCGGTAATTTTGTTTAAGGCAATAACTTTACCCTGCTGATAATTTTTTAATTCAGCACTATTAGTAAGCTCAATATTCTCAAAACTAGGTAAATTATCCTCAATAACAGGGGTAAAATCGCTGCTTTCGGTATCTTCGGTAGTATAAAAAGATTCTATATCGATGTTTGTGTTTTCTGCTTGCGAGAGGCTAGTAAAGCCTAGCAGGATAACAGTAACTAAAATAATTTTAGGTAATATCATAAGCCACAATTTATTTTTTAAGAATTATATAGCATTGCCGATTAATCACAACAAAGTTTTATGCTAATCTGCTTTAAGGCAATTTAAAATTAGTAATAAATATTACATATTGTATGTCATTCCTGCGAAGGCATTGTTGCGTGGATCGAATTTTTGCAAAGCATACGGTGTCATGCCGTGACTTGATCACGGCATCCAGTCTTTTTATTAAGGTTTTTTCTGGATACCGTGGTCAAGCCACGGTATGACACCATACTTGTAATAACCATAATATGGTAAATTTATGATCCACGCAACAATGCCGCACGGGAATGACATCGACACGGCTTTTAAATACACTTAATCTTATACTTGTAAATATATAAAATGGCTTACTCAAAGGAATTACTACAGGCTATTTTACGCCAAGATTTTCATAGCTTCATAATTAAAGTTTTTAATACCATTAATCCAGGCATAGAATACCGATTAAATTGGCATACCGAACTAATTAGCGATTATTTGCTGGCGGTGCAAAACGGTGATATTAATCGTTTGATAATTAACGTGCCGCCAAGGTCTTTAAAATCTGTATGCGTAAGTGTTGCGTGGTCGGCTTGGATATTAGGACACAATCCAACTAAAAGGATTATGACCGCCAGCTATTCACAAATATTAAGTATAAAACATTCTTTAGATTGTCGATTTATTTTATCTACCGATTGGTACAAACAGCTTTTCCCCGATACTATTTTAAGTAAAGAGCATAATCAAAAAAGTAAATTTTTAACGACGGCAAACGGTTTTAGATTTGCAACTTCCGTCGGCGGTTCGGCTACGGGTGAGGGCGGTGATATCTTAATTATCGATGACCCTCATAATCCTAGCCAAATAAATTCTTATAAAATGCGTAAAAAAGTAATTGAGTGGTTTGAACAGGTTTTTGTAACTAGGTTAAATAATAGAAATACCGGTGCAATAATACTAGTTATGCAAAGATTACACGAAGAAGACTTAACAAGCTATCTTTTAGCAACTTCAAATTTATGGCATCATTTAAAAATTCCGGCTATTGCCGATAAAGATTATTTTTTTAAATTACTAGTTAATGGTCAAATAAAAGAATATCAATACCTTAGCGGCGATTTGTTAGATAATTTCAAAGATTCTAGTAACCTTTTAAGTAAGTTAGAGCAGGAAATAGGCAGTGCTAATTACTCGGCTCAATATTTACAGCAACCTTTGCCTAAAGGCTCTTCACTACTAAATATCGAAGATATTAGTTTTTACGAAAATTTGCCGGAAAAATTTGATTATTTCATTCAAAGCTGGGATACGGCAATTAAAATTTCCGAGAATTCCGATTATAGTGTTTGCACTATATGGGGGATTCTGGATAAAAAATATTATCTTGTTACAATGACCAGAAAAAAACTTACCTATCCCGAACTTAAAAAATTAGTAGAGAGATTAGCAGAGCAATATAGCCCAAGATTTATATTAATTGAAGATAAAGCTAGCGGTCAACAAATACTTCAAGACTTACGAAGTTTTAACGATAATATACGTATAATCGGCATAAAACCAAGGCTTGATAAAATTACTAGATTTGCATCAATAGTGCCGTTATTTCAATCTTCTAAGGTTTTATTACCTAAACAATCAACGTTTAATAATATAATTTTAAAAGAATTATTATATTTCCCGCATGTAAGAAATGATGATATAGTAGATTCCGTTAGTCAGTTCTTAAATTTTGTCAAAGAATTATCATTAAAGCCGCCGGCAAGGATTAGAGAGCTTTAAAAGGAGCTTTGTGACATTATCCCTGAAGAAGCAGTATAACCGTCAGACCTATTACGCTCGTGTCTTATATCTACCCTCTTAAAGTCATTTCTTTATATTGACCTCTTATTTATTATATCATATTTTAGACCTACAATTGCGAAGCCACGAAGCACAGGCGTTGTTGTGTGACAATAATTTACCGTATTATGGTTATTACAAGTATGGTGTCATACCGTGGCCCCTCCCACGGTATCCAGAAAAAACCTTAATAAAAAGACTGGATGCCGTGATCAAGTCACGGCATGACACCGTACGCTTTGCAAAAATTCGAGCCAGGCAACAACGCCTATAGTCACTTGCCATGACGGGTTTTTATTAATTCTTGAGCCACGCAACAACGCCCGAGCCACGCAAGAATGACATTAATGCTTAAGTTAATAAATTATGATATACTCTAGAATGACCCCTTTATTACTCGGTATGCTTAGCGGGCTTGTTTTTGCACCGACCTTTTTTTTGCCGCTACTCTTTACTTTATCGTATCTATGCTATCAGGTTAAGAGCTGCAAAAATTGGCAGCAAGCGGCAATAGTTAGTTTTATATTCGGCTTCGGGCATTTTTTAGTCGGTATGTATTGGATTAGCCTCGGGGTTAGTGTTTATATTGAAGAATTTTGGTGGGCTATTCCGTTTGCGTTAATAGGGTTACCGCTTATCTTAGCTTGTTTTATTTCGGCTAGCTGTATATGTAGTTTTTTTGCGAGAGATAATGAATATTATCAATTTATATTTTGTTTATATTGGATATTATTCGAGTGGGTTAGGTCATGGATATTTACCGGTCTTCCTTGGAATCTTATAGGCTATGCTTTTTCATTTTCGGATATATTAATTCAAGTCGTTAGTATAATAGGGATATACGGGCTTAGCTTTATCGTGATTTATATTTCTACTAGTTTTTATCCTCTTTTTGCTAAACAGTATAAGCAGTTTAAAATATTGTTAATCAATTCGATTATTATAGTAACTATTATTGCTATTTACGGAAAAGTTAGATTGGATAATAACCCTACTAATTTTTCAGATATTAAAGTACGCTTAATACAACCAAGTATTGCACAAACTGCTAAGTGGGATGCAAGCGAGTTCTGGAAGAATTTAATGCTACATATTAAATTATCCGAAGATTCTTCTGCCGACTTAATTATCTGGTCGGAAGCAGCGTTAGTAGTTCCATTTAATCAACCGGAAGTAAAGTCGGAATTGTTGAAAATGTTAAGACCGTCTAAAGCAATTTTAATTACCGGCGGAGTAGATAGTAACGAGGAGTCGGGCGATAACTTTGAGCTTTATACTAGTATGTATGCAGTCGCAAAAAACGGTAGTAAGTTATTTGAATACCATAAATCTCACTTAGTCCCGTTCGGGGAATATATGCCTTTAAAAAATATATTGCCCTTTAAAAAACTAACGCATGGGTTTGTTGATTATACTGAAGGAAAAAGCGAGCTTGTTTACCTTGAAAAGCTTAATCTTAAAATCAAACCGCTTATTTGTTATGAATCGATTTTTCCGGATTTTGTCCGTACTTCAAATAAAATTGCCGATTTGATAATTAATATTACTAACGATGCTTGGTACGGTGAATCGAGCGGTCCTTATCAGCATTTTCAAATTAGTCGCAGTAGAGCAGTGGAAAACGGTTTGCCTATGATTAGGGTAGCAAATAACGGTATTTCCTCTATAATTGACCCCTTAGGGCGTATAATAAAGAAATTAGACTTAAATAAAATCGGCTATATAGACGGATTAATTCCTCAGAAAGTCAATTCCCCTACTATATATTCACAATTTGGCAATAAATGCATTTTAATAGTTATTATCGCTATATTGCTAACTCATTATCTAATAAACAGAATAATACGTAGACAAAAATAAAAAATTAATAAATTTTTCAATAAGTTACTTGATTAAGAAAAAACTATCATTATAATATATCTAAAGTTGAATAAATATTTCAATAATTAAATTAATTGTAAAGATGAACGAATCAAGAAAACAGGTTGAGAAGCTTGCTAGCAAGCGCCTAAAACAACGCCGCATTGCTTTGGGGTTAAGTCAAAAAGATTTAGGTAAAGTTACTGAGATAAGTACTCAACAAATACAAAAATACGAAGAAGGATTAAGTAAAATACCGGTAAGTAGGCTATATGTTTTTGCAAAAATTTTAAATACTCCGTTAAAATACTTTATAGATAGTTCAGAAAAAACTGAAAAAGAAATAGAAATAGAATATTTATTTAAAGAGCCAAAAAACAAAGCAAAAGCGGTTGCCGAAGAAGATGAAAAATATAAAGGACGTGATGACTCTTAAGGTTGTTTAGTAATATTTTTTAGTAAAACGATAATTTTCTATTGACTTAAAATTATATAATTTCTAATGTTTTTTTAAGGGATCGGCGTTATTGCATGGCTCGAATTTTTACAAAGCGTTCGGTGTCATGCCGTGACTTGGTCAGCGTTGCTGTATGGCTCATAATTTACCGTATTATAGTTATTACAAGTATGGTGTCATACCGTGGCTTGACCACGGTATCCAGAAAAAACCTTAACAAAAAGACTGGATGCCGTGATCAAGTCACGGCATGACACACTATACTTTATGGTATGCCACCATACTTGTAATAATATGATGCTGGTAAATTATGAGCCATGCAACAACGCTACAATGGTACGCAATGACGATTCTGGTATCCACGCTTACCCCTAAAGCTAATGCTCACTTGCGTTTAAGTGGCATATTTTTTTAATAATATTAAGCAAGCAATGAATATAAGCCCTGATTACTTAATTGAAAGAAGACAGAAGAAATCACAATTGTTAATTTGGAAATTAATTGCAATTTTATTGATCATAATTTTAGTCGCTATTGTCAGTAAAAATTTTATATCGAAAGATAGCTTGCCTATTAATCAGGAATATATAGCTTCAATACTAATAGACGGTATAATTCTTGAAGATGCAAAGCGTGATAAAAAACTCAAAAAAATAATTAACGATACGCAAATTAAAGCGTTGATAGTTAACGTTAATTCACCGGGTGGAACGGTAGTAGGGTCAGAGAAAGTTTATAATATCTTACGTAAAATATCCGAGAAAAAACCGGTGGTGATAGTCATGGGGACGATGGCGGCAAGCGGCGGCTATTTAATATCTCTCGGCGGTGATTATATAGTGAGTCATAACGGCACGATTACCGGCTCAATCGGAGTGATATTACAAACTGCCGAAGTCACGGATTTGGCTGAAAAATTAGGAGTTAAGTTTACTAGCTTTAAATCGGGTGAACTAAAAGCCGCTCCAAATCCTACGGAAAAAGTTACGGAAGCCGTGCGTATTGCTATAATGGAAAATATTTATGATACCTATGATTATTTTATTGAGCTTGTCGCATTACGTCGAAAAATTCCGCTTATAGAGGTGAAAAAAATAGCAGACGGTAGAATATATTCAGGGCGTCAAGCTTTAAAACTCAACTTAGTAGATAGTGTCGGCTCCGAAGATATGGCATTAAAATGGCTATATGATGTTAGAAAAATTAGTTCGGAGTTGGCGGTAAAAGAGTTTAAACTAAAACCGAAACCTAAATTATTTGAAATGATTTTTGAGGATTTTGATAATATCGTTCCAAGTTTCTTTAAAAATAATTTTCATGGGGCAAAAGCAATTTTTAATGCAGGCAATTTTCAATAATGGCTACTAAATCTTCCCCTAAATCTCATTTTAAGGCTTATCTTGTTGATAAAATACATAATGAATTAAATTATCTTTCTAAAGAAGATATTGCAGATTCGGTAAATCTAGTTTTAGATTATTTGCAGCAATCACTTAAAGAGGAAAAGCGAATTGAAATAAGAGGTTTCGGCAGTTTTTCTATCCGGCAACGTAAATTCCCACAAAGTGATAAGTTTTATAAAACTATTTATTATAGAATGCCTAAAAATTTATTTAAGAATGATTAGCTTCTGTGAACAAAATTTAAATTATATAAATAATTATATAAATGTGGTGCATTCGATTGGATTTGAACCAACGACCTTTGCCTTCGGAGGGCAATGCTCTATCCAGCTGAGCTACGAATGCTTATATTATTGATGTCATTATGACGGGTTTTTTGGCGTTGTTGCCTGGCTCATAATTTACCGTATTATGGTTATTACAAGTATGGTGTCATACCGTGGCTTGACCACGGTATCCAGTCTATAACGTCATAAAAAGGCTCTAAAATAAGTCTAATATGGCTTTATTTTTCTGGATACCGTGATCAAGGAACTAGAATGACACCGTACGCTTTGCAAAAATTCGAGCCACACAACAACGTCCCATGCAGGCAAGAATGGCATCTAGAGTGTTTTAACTATCCTCAAAAATAATAAAATTACCCGTTATTATAAGTTATTTGTTCAATAAGGTATAGAGAAATTTTACTACAAAACCCCTTGTACAAACGTATTTTCATTTAAATTAAGCTGCTGCTTCATTGCTTTTAGCGTATTTTTTAGCAAAAAGGCAATAGTCATAGGACCGATTCCGCCCGGAACGGGAGTAATATATTTTACTTTATTTACGACATTTTCAAAGTCAACATCGCCGACAATCTTATTATTAGGTAATCTAGTAATTCCTACATCAATTACTAAGGTGCTTGAATTAAAATATTCCGCCGTTAATTGCAAAGGTGAGCCTATAGCAGATATTACTATGTCGGCTTTAGAAATTATAGAACTTAGATTTTGCGTTTTAGAGTGGCAAATAGTAACTGTACAATTTTCTTTTAACAATAAAGCGGCAAGAGGTTTCCCGACAATATTTGAGCGTCCTATAATCACCGCATTTTTACCGGTTAAATTTTTTTCATAGTGTTTAATTACCTCAAGGCAACCAAGAGAAGTGCAAGGAACGAATCCCCTATTTAATCCGCTATGTAAATAACCGACATTTAAGGGATGGAAGCCGTCAACGTCTTTGCTCGGTGCAACCGCCGATAAAATACTTTCTTTGTCTATATTAGTCGGCAGCGGTAATTGCACGATAATCCCCGAAATTTTAGGGTCATCGTTTAATTGATTAATTCGTTTTATTAGCTCACTTATTTGTATTGTTTCCGGCAATTTTAACTGTAGGGTATCTACCCCTATTTTAGTTGCACTTCTTACTTTGTTTTGTACGTATATATTACTTGCGTCGTTATCGCCTACCATTATAATAGCGAGCTTTGGGGAAATACCTATATTGTTTTTAATTGCCTCAATTTCTAATTTTAATTCGGCTAATATTTTATTAGCTAAAAGCTTTCCGTCAATTATATTATTCACTGTTTTTTTACTCCTTGGTGGAGAATTTAGTAGTAGAATACTCAAAATGCAAAGCTTTTCCGTCAAACACACGGCTATAAGCATGATGAAGGCTGCTTGCCGCTTCGGCAAAACCGGTAAGAATTAATTTAAGCTTACCGGTATAATGAGCAATATCGCCGATTGCGTAAATATTTGGAATATTAGTTTGAAAATATGGCGGTTCTACTTCAATATGATGAAGCCTAACATTTAGTCCCCAATTACTTATCGGTCCGAGTTCCTGTTTAAGTCCAAAAAACGGCAATAAAATATTAGAGGTTAATAAACGAGTATTATTATGCAAATCTTTTACGCCGACCTTTTCAAGTATTCCGTCCTTTCCCTGAAGAGAATCGAGTTGATAGCCGATGACTAACTCAATTTTACCGCTATCTGCTAGATTTTTTAATTGCCTTAAACTTTCATTTGCTGCTCTAAATTTATCACGCCTATGCACTAGATATATTTTTTTAGCGATCTCGGAAAGCGAAATAGCCCAGTCAACGGCTGAATCACCGCCACCGGCTATTACTATTTCTTTATCCTTAAAGCTATTGCGGTTATTTACAAAATAAAATACCGATTTATCCTCAAATTTTTCAATATCTGCTAAAGGCGGTTTATTCGCTCCGAAGGAGCCGGCACCGACGGCAATGATAATAACCTTACCTTTGATAGTAATATTTTTTGAAGTTTTAACCTCAAAAATTCCGCCTTGCTCTTTTAACTCTATAGCTTGCTGGTTAAGGTGATATATCGGATTAAAAGGTGCAGCTTGTAACTCTAGTTGTTTTATTAATTCCTCCCCCATAATTTTAGGGTGAGCAGGTATATCATATATAGGTTTTTCGGGATAAAGGGTAATACATTGCCCCCCTATTATTTCTTGCGAGTCGATAACGTGGCATTTCATACCGAGCATGCCGGCTTGAAAAATAGTAAATAGCCCAACCGGTCCTGCACCGATTATTATAACATCCGTATTGTGCATGATAATTTATAAATAGAATTTGTTAGTCTGTTGGGATTTTATTGTAGAATTAACAAATAATCAACCTTCTTAAAAAAATAACTAAGCTTTAGTTATAAATTATATTGAAGTTTGCAATATTATAGCCGATTATGTTAATGTATAAGGTGTCATACTGTGGCTACGACGGCGTTGCTGAATTTTTGATGTCATTCCCGCGAAGGCGGGAATCCAGAAAAACACTTAAAATAAGCAAAATTATATAAAAATTTACTGTATAATTCGCTTAAATATTTTCTGGATTCCCGCCTTCGCGGGAATGACACAAAGTGTAAAACCGATCCACGCAACAATGCCGATTAAGGAACTAGAATGACACAACCTTTTTTCAACGTTCGTACACTAGTGGGCTTGACCACGGTATCCAGAAAAAACCTTAATAAAAAGACTGGATGCCGTGATCAAGTCACGGCATGACACCGTACGCTTTGCAAAAATTTGATTCATGCAACAACGCTATAAAATACACAAGGGTTGCTATGCTTAATATTTGTTTAATTATCCTTTTCCTATTTATTGGCTTAATGACTTATCTTTTCATTAAGGCGATAGATGTGTTTACTCAACTGTTAGTATTAAACAGTTTTACTAGTATTACGACATTATTAATTTGTGTTTGTGGATCGTATTTAAGAAATAGCTCTTATTTAGATATCGCTCTTATTTATTTTTTCTTAAGTTTTATAGCAAGTAACGCTTATTTAAAATATTTTTTACATCAATCTAATCAAACTTAAACATGGTTATAGATATAGTACACGTTATAATATTGGGAAGTGGCTTAAGCGGTATGCTTACAGCACTATCGATGGCAAAAGTCGGTATTAAAACTACTATTATCGAAAGTAAGTCAGTTAAGGCAAATAATTTCTATAGCGATATAAGAAGTACGGCAATAACTCCATATTCTCAAAATTTTTTAAATAGCCTTGAAATATGGTCAGAGCTGGAAAATTTAGCGGCTGAAATGCAAGATGTGTATGTAGTTGATAATAAAGCACCGGAAATATTGCATTTGAGAAATAAGCTACGATGTCATTCCCGCCTTCGCGGGAATGACATCAACGGGTTAGCAGCTCCTCTTGGATATGTAGTAAAAAATAGTGAGTTTAAAAAAGCTTTAGTGACAAAAATAAAAGAGAATTCTTTAATTAATCTAATCGATGAATGTGAATATAAAAAAGTAGAAAGCAATCCCGATCACTCTGTTATAACGCTGGATAATAATAAGCAAATTACTTGTAATTTACTAATAGTGTGTGACGGATATTATTCAAAAGTTCGATCATATTATTTTAGTGATGAAATAGAAGAATCTTATCAAACGGCACTTACTTTTGATGTTAAGCATGAAATAAACCATGATAATTGTGCTATGGAGCATTTTCTGCCCTTAGGCCCTTTTGCTCTTCTACCGTTAAAAGATCAAAATAGCTCTTCAGTGATATGGTCTACTAGTGCTAAACAGGCGTCTTTGCTACAAAATTTACCTGATGAAGAATTTGAATATTTAGTACAAAGAAATTGCGGTAAGTCTTTAGGAAAAATTACTATTGATAGCAAGATTTCTGCTTTTCCGTTAAAAGCCCGTTTAGCTAAACAGTATTTTTATAATCGCATAGTGCTGATTGCCGATAGTGCACATATTATCCACCCGCTTGCCGGTCAAGGTCTTAACCAAGGTATAAAAGATATAGAAGTCTTAACAAAACTAATAGATGTTATGGGCATAAAAGAGGAAACCTTACAACAATATCAAAAATTAAGGCAAGACGATAATTTTATTATGTATAAAATTACTGATGAGCTAAATAATATTTTTTCAAATTATTCAAAAAATTTATGGTATTTACGACGTTTAGGTTTCAAGGCTATCGATAACTTAAAACCAATTAAAAATTTGATAACGCAATATGCTATGGGCGAGAGGTGAGACGCTGTCATACCGAGGCCTCTTCCACGGTATCCAGAAAAAACCTTAATAAAAAAACTGGATGCCGTGGTCAAGCCACGGCATGACATCGGTACATTTTGCAAAAACTTAAAAGGGTATTTATGAGTAAGGAAAATCAAAATAATACTCCATATGAATCGTCAATTAAGCCACCGGCTGAAGGCGTTGAAGTAGCACAAGAAAACAATGCAAAGCCGCTACAATCGTCAATTAATACTCCTATCAAACCTTTAGAAAATCCTCAAGAAGTAAAAGAGCCTGAAATTCCTAAGCAAGTCAAAACGACGAGAACACTTGAAGATACTAAAAGTCTCTATGCAGCTAGAGCGGCAAGAGTCGGTGCTGCTGCTGTTATAGTTGGGGCAGCAGGTGTAAAAGCATTAGGACAAGGTGCAAAAGCAGCAGGGAAAATTGTAAGCGGTGATATTATTACAGGTACCCAAGATGCTGTAGAGGCAGGCATTACTTTAGCTTCCGACCTTGCAAAAGCAGTTGATCCTGTTGATAAACTTCTACAAAAAGGCAAGATTAAAGAAAAAGGCCCTGAAAGTCCCGGTATATATGATAAAGTACTCGATAAAGTTAAAACTCTTCCCGGTGGTGTGCCGGTTGCAAATGCAATAGATAAAACATATAACACTTTGAGTAGTAAGGCAGTAAAGCGAGGGGCAAAAATTACCGGTGCCGTAGTTTCGTTAGCAGTTAATCCAACACCTATAGGCCTTGGTATTGCAGCACTTTCTTTAACTTCCGTTGCGTATGGTGTTGTCAAGGAAACTCTGGAGGTTAGGGAAGATAAACATTTAGATAATGAAAAAAACTCATTAGAAGCTATTAAACATAATAAACAAGAACAGATTAAATTAGCAATTAATGCTAGAAAAGATATAGGAAAAGATAGTCCTGAGCTTCAAAATTTTTTAGATTCTAAATTACCGCAAATTTACGTAAACCCACCGGCTGAAACAATTTTTAAAGGTAGTAAAGCAAAAGAGATATTCAAAGCCGTTCGAGATAGTACTCTAGGAGGGGGATCGTTATTACTTGAAGGTATAGCTAGAGGGGGCGTAGTCGGAGGAATAATGGCAGTCGCTGCAACATTTGTCAATACTACCGGAGAAGCAGAAGCAAATTTAGTACATATGGTGCGAAAACACGATACGATAAATAAGGTAAATAATTTAAAATTATCAGCCGAAAATTATACAAATACCAAAGAGCTTCGAGAACAAGAGCGTCAAGAAAAAATAAATACCAAAACACTAGAAGAATTTTTAGAAAAAACTCCGGGTATTGATAAATTGAATAAAATTCAGCTTGAAGCGGCATTTGCAACAAAACAAAAAGAAGTAGAAGCAAGACCGGAATTTGCACCTCTGGCGGAGCGAACTAACTTTGAAAAAGCTAAGTCGGCAGTTAAAGCCGGAGCGGGTTATTTTGTTGAATCACAATTTGGTGATTTAAAAGAGTTATACGGTAAAGATAAAGAAAAAGGTGAAAATCCACCTCAACAAACCCCAAAACCAGAAGTAGCAAATTCTAAATCATCGACACTTTCTAGAGAGCAAACAAAAAGCAAAGCTGCAGAATATGCACATAATATGCAAAAAGAATTTTCTAAAAGTGGAATATCTAATAAGGGCAACCCAGGCCCCTCAAATGGTCCACGTAATAAAGAACAACATAACTCTGTACGAGGACATTAATTGACAATACTTAAACCGGTTAGCAAGTTTTATAATTACATAATAGATTATATTTTACCGCCTAGGTGTTTGTCATGCTCGGAAATACTAAATAGTAAAGGGAAATTTTGTGCTAACTGCTGGGGTAAGCTTGATTTTATTGCGAAGCCTTATTGCCAATTATGCGGTCGTAAACTTGCAATAGCGATTTTAGATAATTTTTGCTGTACTCGTTGTTATAACAGCAAACCGAATTATGATTTAGCTCGTAGCCTACTTAAATTTAATGAATATAGTAAAAAAATAATCCATCAATTTAAATATCAAGATAAAACCGTATTTGCTAAGACTTTTGCAAAGCTGTTATATAATAGGTACGGCAAAGAAATTGCAGATATCGATTTAATCGTACCGGTGCCGATGAATAGGTTTAAGAGGCTGCTACGAATGTATAACCCCGCTCATATTTTAGCACAGGAAATTGCCAAAATAACCGATAAGGATATAAAAGCAGATATACTAATTAAAGCAAAATGGACGAAATCACAAACATTTTTATCAAAAAAGCAAAGGATGAATAATATTAAAAAGAGTATTAAATTTAATAGAAAATATGAGATTACTAAACAAAAAATTTTATTAGTCGATGATGTAATAACTACCGGTACTACTATTAATGAATGCACTAAAATTTTACGCCGAGCGGGTGCTGGTTCAATATATGTTATGGCAATTGCGATGACTTGAAAATGTAAGTTGTTGCTACGATACGGTATTGTTGTGTGGCTCATAATTTACCGTATTATGGTTATTACAAGTATGGTGTCATACCGTGGCTTGACCCTGTGTTGTACGAACGTTAAAGAAAAGGCTGTGTCATTCTAGTTCCTTGATCACGGCATCCAGTCTTTTTATTAAGATTTTTTCTGGATACCGTGGTCAAGCCACGGTATGACACCATACTTATAATAACCATAATACGGTAAATTATGATCCCCGCAACAATGCCACCTCGCCATGACAATTCTAGGAATCATGCAACAACGCTATGTCTGTACGGGGAGTAAAATCAAAGATTAACTGATGCCGATTCTTCTTGTAAAAGTGCTTTTTCCTTTTTATATATATTTTCGTCTTTATAATCCTTAAAAAAATATTCATCTTTTGAATATCCAAATAATAATAAATTTGAATTAGAATATTTTACAAAGGGCTTAGGTATGTGCTTATCATTTTCAGCACGTGTTATTGCATTCTCACAAAATGATATGCTAAAACTATATATGTCTTTATCAGGAAATAATTTATCGTCCGGTTGATGATAATACCTAGATTCTCGTGGATCATCTTCTGAAACTAGCTGAGAAGTAGAAAATTCTATATATGAACGATAATGAAATATATGGTAGTAATATTTACTAACTTTATCTTTTTTTTGAACTGTGAGCTTAAACGTAAAGCTATATGAACCTTTATAATGATCATATTCATCATCACTTGGACCTGTAAGATAAGTTAATGCTGCGTAGAGTTTAGGTAATATTAATGGATTCTCAGTTATTCTACGCCCAAAATGAAAATAAGCTGAATTTTCGATAGGTATAAATTTAAAGGGTCTAAAATAGCTCGTATCAGTTATTCGTTCAATTTCAATAACGGATTCTGACCCTGCATAAAAAGTTTCTTTGAAGTTAATCATATATTTAATTTATTGACTTTTTTTATTTTTTGCATCTTGTGGTTTTATATTATATATATTAATACTACTTTTGTATATACTTAAATTTCTTTTTTTTACTCTTAACATATTTTATTATACTTTTTTTAAAGATTGAGTATAATTGTCTTCAAACTCATACCCCAAAAGATATAATATAAGTTATGGATAATACGGCACAAATATTAAGACTGGCTGAAGAAAAAATTTTGTTGGTGCAAAATAGCCAAGAATTGCAACAATTTAAAGTAGAATTTTTAGGCAAGCAAGGTATAGTAACGGCAGAGCTTAAAAAGTTAGCTGCTTTAAATGAGAGCGAACGGAAAGATTTTGGTATAAAAATCAACAGCTTAAAAGAAGAAATACAGAATATTATAAAAACAAAACAAGCTGTTTTAGAGGAAGAAGAGTTAAACCAAAAACTTACGAGTGATAAAATTGACTTAAGCATTCCGGCTAGAAAATATAAACAAGGCTCAATCCATCCGATCACGCAAGTGACGGAAGAATTGATGCAAGTATTTTCAAAATTTGGTTTTTCTATCGAAGACGGTCCGACAATTGAAACAGACTTTTATAACTTTACTGCACTTAATTTTGAAGATGACCATCCGGCACGACAAATGCACGATACTTTTTATTTAAAGGGACAAGAAGAAGAGGGAAAGCATTTATTACTGCGTACTCACACCTCAACAGTGGAAATTAGAACAATGAAAAAAAGACCGCTGCCTTTTAGGATTATAGCACCGGGCAGAACCTATAGATCGGATTCGGATATAACTCATACCCCAATGTTCCACCAGATTGAAGGACTCATCATTGATAAAAATATCCATATGGGGCATTTGAAATACGTTATTACCGAGTTTATAAAAAGTTTTTTTGAGAATGCCGATATCGAGCTACGTTTTAGACCGAGTTTTTTCCCTTTTACCGAACCGTCCGTCGAGGTGGATATTCGCATGCAAAAAAACGATAACTGGCTTGAGGTGCTTGGCTGCGGGATGGTTCATCCGAACGTATTAAAAAATGTCGGTATAGATAGCAATATTTATCGAGGTTTTGCTTTTGGTCTCGGGGTAGAGCGTTTTGCCATGTTAAAATATAACATTAAAGATTTAAGGCAATTTTTTGAGGGTGATTTGCGTTGGCTAAAACATTATAATTTTTCTAGTTTTGATATCCCTAATTTAGCAGCGGGGTTAACGAAATGAAATTTACTTTATCGTGGCTTAAACAATTTTTAGATACTGATTATACTGTCTTAGAAATAGCTAATGCACTAACTGATATCGGTTTAGAAGTTGAAGAAATAATTGATAGAAGCGAGGAATTAAAAAGCTTTGAAGTAGCACATATTATATCTACTAGACCTCACCCGTCAGCCGATAAGTTAAAGCTTTGTAATGTACAAACTAAAAATGGATTAGTGCAAATAGTTTGCGGAGCAAGTAATGCTAGAGAAGATATTAAAGTAGTGCTTGCTCCTATCGGTACTGAAATACCGAATGGAAAATTTAAAATTAAAGAATCGGTAATTAGAGGGGAAAAAAGCTTTGGGATGCTCTGTTCCGAAGAAGAGTTATTACTCTCACCAGAGTCGGAAGGCATTATTGAGTTGCCGTTTTCTGCTAGCGTCGGAGAGAAGTTTATTAAATATTACGGCTTAGACGATCCGGTTTTCGATATTAACGTTACTGCCAATCGTGGTGACGCTTTAGGCATTTATGGAATAGCAAGGGATCTGGCAGCAAAAGGAGTCGGAACGTTAAAAGAATTAGATATCCCGCAGTTAACTAGTAAATATACGGCTACAACCGGTTTAGAAATAAAAGATAAAATTGCATGTCCCTTATTTACCTTTCGAGAAATAAAAAATTTAAAAAATAAACAAAGCCCCGAATGGTTAAAAAAACTACTGCAAAATATTAAGGTAAAGTCTATTTCGGCGATAGTCGACGTTACAAACTATATTTCCTATAGCTTTGGTCAACCGATGCATGCTTATGATTTAAGTAAATTATCCGGTAATATTAGTGTTGAGCGTGTTCAGTGTCATACCCGCGTAGGCGGGTATCCAGAAAAACCATTAAAAAAGCGTCTGGATCCCCGTTTTCACGGGGATGGCATAAGGGAGCACGGGGATGATATAAGGGGGTGCGAAAATGAAGTACTTAAATTCCAAGCTCTAAATGGACGTGAATATGAATTACAAACAGGAGATTTGGTAGTAAAGGATGATAAAGAAATACGAGGACTTGCCGGCGTTATCGGAGGGGAATCTAGTGCTTGTACTGAGAATACCGTAAATATTTTATTAGAAGCGGCTTGCTTTGATGCTAAACTAGTTGCGGCTAGCGGTCGGCGATTACAAATTGATACCGATTCACGTTACCGCTTTGAGCGTAATATTGACAGAGAATTTACTAACAAGGCTTTAGATATTGCTGCTGCTTTAATTCTATCAATATGCCAAAAAAATGAATTATCGGGTGGTGAAGTATCAGAATTAGTAACGGCAGGTGAAGCCGAAATGAAGCAGCGCTCCTTAAATTTCCCCGTTAATTACTTAGAGAAAATTACCGGAATTCGGTTAAATATCAACGAGATATGTAGTATATTGAATAAATTAGGCTTTAATACCTGCATTAACGGCGAGGTTATTGATATAGCTATTCCGTCCTGGCGTCATGATATAAATATTTTCGAAGATATCGTCGAAGAAATTATCCGTATTTACGGTTATGATAAGTTAGAAAGTATTAAACTGCCGGAAATGGAGCAGGATAAAGTTATATCTAAAGAACAAAAAAGAATTTCTTCTTTTAAAAGAATATTAGCCGTACAAGGTTACGATGAAGTAGTAACAAACTCGTTTATGGGGAGTAAAGAAGCTAATTTATTTTCGGAAACAAAAGAAGAATTATTTTTATTAAACCCTATTAACCGGGATAGCGATTATATGCGTGGTAGCATATTGCCGAATTTATTAAAGATAGTAGAAAAAAATCTAACTAGATCAATAAAAAATATAGCCATATTTGAAATCGGACCTATTTTTACGGGAGTTAAGCCGGAGGATGAGTTAACTTTTTTATCAGCTGTTAAATGCGGCTCTTATGCTTTAAAAAATGCTCATTCAGAAGGGCGAGCTTACGATGTCTTTGATATTAAGGCTGATTTAGAAATGATATTTGATTATGCCGGTCTTGCAATCGATAAATGCAAGTTAAGTCAAGCTACGTTACCTTATTTTCATCCTACTAGGTCTAGAAGTATCAGTTTAGGTAAGAATGTAATAGGTTATTTCGGGCAAATTCATCCCAAAATATTAAAACATTTTAATATTTGCGAAGAAATATTTGCTTTTGAATTAAATATTATGAATATCCCTTTTACTAAAGCAAAATTTGGTAAAAGAGATGAATTTATTATATCAGACTTTCAAGCAAATTTTCGGGATTATGCTTTTGTTGTGGACGAAAATCAACCGGTTGGGGAAATAATATCATATATAAACAGCTTTAATAAAAAACTTATTAAGTCAGTCACGTTATTTGATATTTATGTAGGGGATAAACTGCCTGCGGATAAAAAATCTGTAGCTATTAAAGTTGAGCTGCAAGCAGATGACCGCACTTTAACCGAACAAGATTTAAATTTATTTAGTAAAGACTTGATAGCTAATATTGAACAAAAATTTCAAGGAAAATTAAGAGAGTGAAGTTTAAAAGCAATTTACAAATTGCACTCAATGTCATTCCTAGCTATGGCACAGGTCTGCATGGACCGAATTTTTGCAAAGCGTACGGTGTCATACCGTGACTTGACCACGGTATCCAGAAAAAACCTTAATAAAAAGACTGGATGCCGTGATCAAGTCACGGCATGACACAACCTTTTTTTAACGTTCGTACAGTAGAGGGCTTGACCACGGTATGACAAAATAAGAAGAACAAATTAAAAGGAATAAAATGGAAACAATTAGTAAAAACGAGAATAACAACGGGTTAAAGATAATAATTAACACTAAATCATTAGTTCATGCTTTAGCATTTGCCAGTTCCGTCGTCGAAAAACGTAACGTAATATCCGAGCTTGCAAATATTAAATTATCGGCAAAAGATAATATGTTAGAGCTTAGTTCTACCAATATGGATTTATATTTGAGCCAAAAAATAGGGGTTCAGGTAATAAATGAAGGGGAGTTAACAGTAGCAACAAAAACTTTAAATGATATAGTTAAAAAACTTCCTGATGCTGAGCTTACTTTAACCGATTTAGGTAAATCGGGATTGCAAATATTAGGTAAAAATTGTCATTTTAATTTGTTCACTCTGCCGGTTGAATCATTTCCGGTAATGGATAATATTCAGGTGGAAGCAAGTTTAAAAATCTCTTGCATAGATTTTGCTAAAATAATTGAATCAACAAAATTTTCAATTTCTACCGATGAAACCCGTTATAATTTAAACGGGATTTATCTGCATGTGAAAGACGGCGAGTTTTGTGCTGCTAGTACCGATGGTCATAGGCTTTCGGTTTCATCTGTAGCATTAAAAGAAAAAATAGGAGATTTCGGCATTATTATTCCACAAAAAAGTGCCGAAGAAATCTTAAAAATAGTAAAAGATGCCAAGAATATTCAGTCGGATATCGAGATTTTCTTAAGTATGAACAAAATTAAATTTATATGTAATGAAGACACTATTATGCTATCCAAGCTAATAGACGGTATTTTTCCTGATTACGGGGCTTTTATTCCGGCGAGTAGCAACACTAAATTAGTGATTAACCGCAAAATATTTGCCGATTCTATAGATAGGATTGCTACAATAACGGTTGATAAATTTAAGGCGGTGAAATTAACTTTATCTGCTGAAACTCTTGAAATTAGTGCTACCGGTGAAGCAAGAGGAGACGCAAAAGAGATTATTGAGTCTTCTAAAGAAACGGAGGCTTTTTATGAATATGACGGCACAGAGCCTTTAACAATAGGGTTTAACCCACAATATTTAGAAGATGTATTAAAAGCGAAAGCTGATATAGTGGAGTTATATTTTATTGATGTTTCTTCGCCGGTGCTTATTAAATTCCCTGAAAACCCAAAAGATATTTTTGTTGTTATGCCGGTAAAAGTTTGATTTATGCTGCACTCCGGTGTACAGCATATTTCATAAAGCTTCGGCGTTGTTGCATGGGATACCCCAAACGTCATTGCGAGCGACTAAAAGCATTGTTGCATGGACCATAATATGGTTATTACAAGTATGGTGTCATACCGTGGCTTGACCACGGTATCCAGAAAAAACCTTAATAAAAAGACTGGATGCCGTGATCAAGGAACTAGAATAACACCGTACGCTTTACGAAAATTCGATCCATGCAACAAGGCTGCGACTGAAAGAAGCACGGCAATCTAGAAAATAATAAATTTCATACTTATTAACTTAGTGAAACCTAGACTAAATAAGCATAGTAAACACACATGAGAATGCCGCATTTTCCGTTCCCAACCTGGAAAAATAATGAGAAATACGACCTTGAAAATATTGCTATTCTGTTGAAAGTTTTAGGTGATCCTCATCTAAAGCTCCCGCCTGTTATTCATATAGCCGGCACTAACGGTAAAGGCTCAAGTGCTGCTATGCTTAAAAGTATTTTTACCGCCGCCGGCTATAAAGTACATGTTTATACATCTCCACATTTACTGGAATTTAACGAAAGAATTTTAATAGCCGGTGAGAAAATTTCTGATTCGGAACTTTGGGAAGTTTGTGAGCAAACTAGAATAGCAAGCATAAAAGCAAATATTGAACCGACTTTTTTTGACGGTACTACGGCAGCGGCTTTTTTAGCATTCGCAAATAATAAAGCCGACATATTAATTTTAGAGACGGGGCTTGGCGGTCGCCTAGATTCCACTAATATAGTGCCAAATCCTTTAATTACGTTAATTACGCCGATTTCATACGATCATATGGACCGGTTAGGTGAAACATTACCTTTAATTGCTAACGAGAAAGCCGGTATTATTAAACCATTTGTACCTTGCGTTATTAGTAGCCAAGTGGAAGAGGTTTATGAAGTGCTACTTACCAAAGCCGCAGAACTAAACTCGCCGGCTTTTTGTTATGAATATGATTTTGGGATGAAAAAAACAACTGAAGGTTTTACTTACCTATCTAAAAATTTTACTTATGAATTTCCGGCTCCGTCGCTTCTAGGTGATCATCAATTAATAAATGCCGCTGCGGTTATTGCCGTAATAAGCTTAATTAACGAGCAATTTAATATTAATAATAAAGCTATAGAAAAAGGACTCAAAAATACTATTTGGCCTGCAAGAATTCAAAAAATCGACCCACAAAAATATTCTAAGCTAGCTAAAAATAATGTGCAGGTCTGGGTAGATGGGGCACATAATAATAGCGGTGCACAAGTGCTAGCTGCTTGGGCGTATGATAACCTTGAACCTCCGATATACCTAATACTCGGAATTACGAAAAATAGGAATATTGAAGAATTTTGTTCGTATTTTAGGGGTTTGACAATTAAGGGGTACGGTGTTAAAGTGTTATCTGAACCCTTAAGCTCTAGTGCAGAAATAATTAGCCAAAGAGGAAAGAAGAGCGGTATTGATTTCGCCGCAGCCGACTCAATTGAGGAAGCAATTAAAGAAATAAGTGAATTAAACACTAATAACAAAGCAAATATTATAATAACCGGCTCACTTTTCTTAGCTGCGGACTTTTTTAAGTTGATTTAACATTATTTATATAAAAATATTGAGATTGCAGAAAGAGCAGCCATAAAACTTAGAAAACTTGCTAAGGAAATTAATTTACAACCTACCGATTGGGAAGAATGGCAAAATTATAGAAATATAGGTAAATTATACTACAGAGAATGTACTGATAGTTTTGTAAGAGAAGAATATTTGCAAGACCGAAAATCGTTTGAATTAAGTAAGGATTGTTGAGTGGATAGTAAAAAGGCATATTTGATATCATTGTATGCAAAGTGTTGTTACATGGCTCGATATTTCTTCTGTCATTCCGTGATTTAATCACGGAATCCAGTAAAAATGCTAAAGCAATGTACACTTTTAGTTGCTTTTCTGGATACCGTGGTCAAGCCACGGTATGACAAATTTGGCATTTTTCGAGCCATGCAACAACGCCGCCGCTGCAAGCGGCGTGGCAATCTAGAAAATAATAATTTTCATAGCATTTTTTGCTGTTTTTTTCCTAGATTGCCACGTCGGCACTACGTCCCTCCTCGCAATGACGGGGTTTTTTGTAATGATTCCGATCCACGCAACAATGCCGGGCGAGGATGACATAATTAACTAAATAGGAGAAAAATATATGGTTTACTGTACTAAATCTAATCAAACTTCTTATCCTTTCGTTTTACCGGATTTACCTTATGATAAAGATAGTTTTAAACCGCATTTTACAGCCGAGACTTTTGACTATCATCACGGTAAGCATCATCAAACTTATGTTACAAATTTAAATAACTTATTAAAAGATAATACAGAATTACAAAAAATGGATTTAGAAGAATTAATAGCTCATTCTTCTAGTAATTCAAATTATGCAATTTTTAATAATGCAGCGCAAATATGGAACCATAGTTTTTTTTGGCACTCGATTAAACCGAAAGGCGGCGGTAATCCTACCGGCAAAATATTAGAATTAATCAATAAAGATTTCGGTAGTTTTGAAAATTTTTGTGAGCAATTTAAAGCGGCAGCGATAGGGCAGTTCGGTAGCGGCTGGGCGTGGCTTGTGCAGCATGATAACAAATTACAAATTATAAAAACCGCTAATGCCGAAACTCCTATAGTTAACGGCATAAAACCAATAATTGCTTGTGATGTTTGGGAACATGCTTATTATATTGACTATAGAAATAAACGTCCTGATTATGTTGATACCTTTATTAAACATATGATTAATTGGGAGTTTGCCGAAAATAATCTAATAAAATAGTAAATAAATCATGTCTAAAATCAAAGAAATACAAGAAGCTCAAGAATCTCCAATTGAATATATAGCTTTTAGCGGCGGCGGAGCTAAAGGTACAATATATTCAGGTGCTTATGCAGCTGCAAAAGAATCAGGAATATTTGACGGGGTGAAAGCCGTTGCCGGTTCTTCTGCCGGTGCTATAACGGCAGCACTTGCAGCATTAGGTACTTCTCCTAAAAAATTTGAGGAAATTTCTAAAAATACCAATTTACAATCATTACTTGGGAAAAAAGGATTTTCTGCCGGCATAGTGCAATTAAATAAAGACGGTAAACCTTTATATGATCTGTTAGAGAGTACTATTAAAGAAAATATAGGAAATTTTTTGCAAAGATCGGATATCGTCAATATAGCAGATGATAAAGCACTTGATGAGCTACGAGAAAGATACCAAAATCAAGGAAAAATATATTTTAAGGATATAGCATTATTGCGACAATATGACCCTGTGCAATATAAAGATTTAGTCGTTACCGCAGTTCAACAAGGTACCGGCGAGTTAACTATTTTTAATAGTTTTGATACTCCGAATGTTGAAATTGCTTTAGCGTGCCGTGCTTCCGCCTCGATTCCATTAGTTTTTGAACCGGTGGAAATTGACGGTAAGTTATATGTTGACGGCGGTTATAGAGATAATATCCCGACAAAATATTTCTCCGGAAATGAGCCGGAATTTGATGTAAAAGACGTAAGCGATGATATGGAGGAAATTACCTTAGCAAAAAAACAAGGAAGAACACTTGCTATGGCTTTCGGTAGCGATATGGATGCTAGTGCAAATATTGCTATATATAGTGCTAAAAAATTTAATAGTCCCGGAGAAATAGTAAAGTTTTTAGTAGATATATTGTTTAAAACTATAGCAAGAGTCGGCGGAAAATTTAAATATACTGAAACAGCAATAGCAACTAGCGAAGAGTTGCGTGAAAATGCTTTAAATACCGTTGTATTAAATACTCAAGGAGTAAGTACTCTTGACTTTAACGATGCACAAAAATATGCTGATTATTTACATATCAAAGGATATTGTCAAACTAGAGAGTATTTAGATAACCATCAATTAGGCAAGGAAGCCGATAAAACATTTGAGCATCAAAAATTTTTATTAAATGTCTATGAAATTTATAATAATAAAAATTTAAATAAAACTTTCGGCACAAAATTATTAGAGATGATAATTCCCTCAAATGAACAAAAACCTTCGAAATGGCAAGACGGTATCATTGAAAATCAAGAAGATAAAGCAAAAATACTGTTATCTTTTTGTAAGCCTTCGGCATTACCGGAGCAAGGCTTACAATCAAAGCTTAAGGGATATGTAATAGTTGCGGCACAAGCACGCGGCAGAGAATTAAGAGCCGATACAAATTCTTTGAAAGCTTTGATTCACGGGCTAAATGACTCTACTACTTCAAATAAAATAAAAGAAGATTTTATTAAATTACTTGCTGTCGATAAAAATAAAGACGCTAGGTTTGATAAAAATAAATCCTATAATGAAAATATCGCTAAATTTAAATTTACTAATAAAGATTTTGAATTATTTCTTGATAAAAATAAAAGTGAAGCTTTAAAATTTCAAAATAAAACTAATAGAGGGAGAGGGTAGGTTTGTAGGTTATTACTGTTATGTGGATATTATGAGTGAATATAAAAAAATTATTGCCCAAAATAAAAAAGCGTTGTTCAACTATTTTATCGAAGAAAGATTAGAGGCAGGCATAGTATTAAAGGGTAGCGAAGTGCAATCGCTCCGCCTCGGTAAAGCCTCAATTGAAGAAAGCCATGCGGCAGATTCATTAAATGAGATATTCTTATATAATTGCCATATTGCAGAATATGAGCAAGCTAATAGGCTTAATCATACGACCAGAAGACCCAGAAAATTACTTTTGCATGCTAGTGAAATAAGAAAAATAATCGGTAAAGTTAGGATAAAGGGTTATACTCTTGTGGCTCTTTCGCTATATTTTAATAAAAAAAATAAAATAAAAGTTGAGTTAGGTATTGCAAAGGGTAAAAAATTACACGATAAAAGACAAACCATTAAAGAAAAAGATTGGAAAAGAGATCAAAGTAGGTTAATGAGGCAGAAATAAAATATTTAATAACAGAGCCTTAATTTATTTTATCTATAAAGCTACTGTTATACTTTACTTTAAAAAATAAATTTTCTATAAATTATATTATAAGTTTAAATAAAAACAAATTATGCAAAATATCATCGGTAAAATACTATTTATAGTTATAATTACTATAGCGGCTTTATTTATTTATAAAACTATGAAAGTTTCATCTGCAAAACCGGTGTCCGTAATCATTACGGAAAGTAAATCAGTGGATAAAATTTATGAAGAAGAAAGGGTTAAAGAAATTATAAAAGAATATTTAATAAATAGTCCTGAGGTAATTATTCAATCAATTGAAGGATTACAAAAACGTAAAATCCAAGAAAAAGAAAATAAAGTTAATGATTATATTAAAAATAATCAAATAGATATTGAGAATATTAAAAGCTTCCCGACTCTGGGCAATGAAGACGGTGATATAACGATAGTAGCATTTTTTGATTATAATTGTTCTTATTGTAAAAAAAGTGATTTACTGATAAATCAATTATTACAAAATGATACAAATATTAAAGTGTTGTTAAGACCGTTACCCATTTTAGGGAACGCCTCTTCGTATCTTGCACAGGTTGCTTTGGCGGTTTATAAGGTTAATCCGATTAAATTTAAAGTTATTCACGACGGGTTAATGGAAATACAAGATATTACTAAAAAATCGGTAGAAGACTTATTATTAGAAAATAATTTAAATATTTCGGAAATTGAAGAAATAGCAGATAGTAAAGAAATTAAAGCCTTAATTGAGAAAGATATGGAAATAGCTAGAAATTTAAAAATTAACGGCGTTCCGGTTTATATTATAAACGGTCGATTAATACCCGGCTTAATAGATTTAGTACAATTGCAAACTATGGTTAAAGATATTAGAGATAATAAAAAGTAACCTGATTATAGAGCGGCATTGTTGCATGGCTCGATTTTACATTTTGTGTCATTCCCTCGAAAGAGGGAATCTACTTAACAATATAACAATACTAGTAAGTTAGATACCGGCTTTCGCTGGTGTGACACCAAAAATTCGAGCCATGCAACAATGTCTTATAGAGTATAGTGTGACAAATTACTTGACAATTAGCTCTTAACTTGTTAAAATTTCAATTAATACCAGACCAAATATAAATATAGTCAGGCATAAACATAGCCGAATGGCTTGCAAAGCTGATGAGTTCTATATAACTACTCATTTTTCAAAAATCATTTTTCATTTTATTTAAAGCTAGAATATACTTAAGTTTATCGCATTTGCCATATTCATAAATAAAATTTGATTTTTGACTCTAAGCAGTATACAAATCTAATTTTATCCTTAATCTAGGTCCTGTGAACAAAATTTAAAATAAGCTATATTAGCATTCCCTTGTTTTAGGGGCTTTGTTGTATGGCTCGAATTTTTGCAAAGCATACGGTGTCATGCCGTGACTTGATCACGGCATCCAGTCTTTTTATTAAGGTTTTTTCTGGATACCGTGGGAGGGGCCACGGTATGACACCATACTTGTAATAATCATAATACGGTAAAATCGATCCATGCAACAAAGCCTCCTAGCAATGACGAGGTAAAATAGTTGGGGTTATAAGCTTTGTAAATGTTGCTACTCAAAATAAACTTTCAATAAAAATATTCACGAGACCTAATATTTAATCCATCCATATTTAACTAAATCCATAAAAAATAAAATCAATGAGCATAATAAATAAAGAACCTAAAGAAGGAGCTAATAATTGTTACGAACAAAATATAAACAATATCTCCGTAGAAACTACTAATGTTATTAATTTAAAACAATTAAAAGGGAAATTACCTGAAGAACTCCAAGCACAAGCTGAAGAGCTAAAAATCGAAAATGTTAATTCTTTATTAAAACAAGAATTAGTTTTTGCGATCTTAAAAAAATCGGTTGAGCAGGGCGGATTAATTTTGGGAGAGGGGGTATTAGAAGTTTTACCTGACGGTTTTGGTTTCTTACGTTCTCCGGAAGTGAATTATTTAGCCGGTCCCGATGATATTTATATTTCCCCTAGCCAAATTCGTCGTTTCGGTTTGCGTACCGGTGATACCGTAGAAGGTCAAATTAGAGCACCGAAAGCCGGAGAACGTTATTTTGCTTTACTGAAAGTGAATAAAGTTAATTTTGAAGATCCTGCCAAATCTTACCATCGTGTACATTTTGATAATCTAACACCTTTATATCCGGATGAAAAACTTTGCTTAGAGCTTGAGGA